>VZTE01002391.1:1250-23668 GCA_013397775.1 Eulacestoma nigropectus
ACTGACAATCACAAAAGACATGTCTTGCCTGTCTTGTCATCTGCATCACTGTATAACACCAAGCCGAAGGGAGTGATGGGGGGAGGGGGGTGGGAGGGGCGGCAGGCGAGCCCTGGCACCCTCCCCACACTCCGCTTGGGAGACTCGGACACTCACACTGTGTGGTGGGCCTGGGGGGCCCGTTTGGAGCTACGCAGCTCCGTTCCTGCATGTTTTTTCAAAGTGCCCTGTTAATTGGTGAAACTGAGTTGCAGGTGTGGAATGGGTTGCCACTGGAGCGAAGCCTGTGGATCCACATATGATAGGGACAGTGGCCCTCTCACCCTGCAGCGAGTTTCCACTCATGGCTTGTTAACAACTTGAGCACATTCATGGTATTCTTCGGCACATCTTGAAGATTGCCAGAGATTTAATGACTATACTATGCCTTGTAAAACTGCACCTTAAAGACTCTAGCAGATTTATGCTTATACTGGAAAACCAGTGAAAGACGTACAAGGTTGTCATTATTTTTTTTTTTTTTTGAGTACACTTGCTATTTGGAAAGTCATGCAAAATTGTACCAGAAGAGTCCTGACTGTGAACAGATATTTTCAATTATGTTTATTGCTACCATGAGCTATTCTCACAACTGAATTATGTCAAATCACAAGGTATTTGCCACACCATTATGATCTCTACAGTACATCCGTGTTGCTGCTGTTTCATTTATGAATCTGTTGTTTGTTTGCATATTGTTCATTGATGTTTAACTGCTGTATGACAAATTTTTGGTAGCTTTCTTGTACTGATGAAGTCAAGATGAGTTACATTCTGTTGTATCTGACACTTTCATAGAAACAGTCTCGACTCTGAATTTAGTTTTGTTAAATTTGAGTGACGCTAATTTTAAGTTCTGCTAAGTCTAAGTGTTGCAAAGTTTATAGGAAGCTAAGGCTACATTCTGTTAAGCTTAATTGTTGTTCAATTTATTTGATGCCAGATTTCAGTTCTGTTAGCTTGACATGCTGAGTTTAATTTCTGACAAGTTTAACTACTGTTCATTTTTAAGTTCTGTTCTTTTAATTTCTGTTAAGTTTAAGTTATATTCAGTTTAATTTCTGTTCAGTTTCAGTGATGCTAACTTTAAGTTCTGTTCGGTTTACTTTCTGTTATGTTTAAGTGACATTAAGTTTGAGTGATGTAAAGTTTAAGATCTGTTGAAATATGCTCATTTAAATTGAAAAATGCAGTTCTTTTGTTGTAGAGATAAGATTGACCCGATTGAGACAATTATGACGAAAATTGGTAAGCAACTGTTTAAGAATATAAGATAATAAGCTGTAAAATATGTGGGGATGTGTTTTGTTAGATCCTGAAATTCATTAAAAATTCTATGGGTATAAATGTTCTGCATTGGTTAATTAAGATGATTATTCATAACAATTTTTGCTGTTTCATCCTTGATAGGTAGCACAGAAGAATGAGTGACAGTTCTAAGTTACGGATGTTATTGCTTGTAAGCTGCTTAGTGCCTTCTTTCTTGCTTTTATTCTGCTTTATTGTCTTATATACATAGATGTGTGGAGAAATACAATCTCAATTTCTCAGATTGGTTACTGTTATTGTATTAACAATTCTGAATATGTTCTTAATGTCATGGCATGAATTCTCTTTTTACAAAGGGCATTGTCCATAAGATATTATTCGATGTTACACGTATGCATTTCTTCAGTTGTTTGCAGTTTGTTCACGGTACCATTGTCTACTTAGCTAAGGATAAGTGACAAAACCAGTTTCTTTACAAATTTTCACATACCGTTGTGTAGCTATCTGCAAGACATGTATCTTTTTAAGAAATTCTCCCAACTGCTTTTTATATAGGCTTGTTTGTAGGATATGTTAGGGGAACCCTTCCAGTTAAGGCCTTGGCTCTGGCCAAGCCCTGGCCTTACCTGGTCGGGAGGCATGCCAACAGACCCAGGTGTTTCTGCACTGAAAATGTAATTGAGTCACTTCGACTTGCTGGTTCGGACTTATGGAAGCTGGACCCCCTTTCGAGGTACCCTTGGAAGACTTGCCCAGGAAGGTTCTCCAGGTCCTCATTGTGAAACGGGGCTCACCAGCTATTGCAGACTCTGGGTGATGGTACAGTATTTAGGCAGTTTAAAGTGTATTGTTCTAAGACACTGTCTTTTTGTAGTGTGCTACAGATTACATGTCTTACTTTGCTTATTTTTGCTGGGCGTGGGTTTACTGTTTCATTACATGTCTTTCCTTGCTTTTATGTTGCCTTCGCGTTCATAGTGACAGACGCGCATGTTATCATAAAAAACAAAAAAGGGGGAATATGGCCCCTCAGGAATACTTAGATAATGCAACATTTACACTAAAGTTTTTGCAGGCAGATCATCAATTTTGATCCCCAGCAGAGGGATACCGGTCTGGGGATTTGCGTGTGTGGAACCAATTTCTAAAACGTTTTATAAGGATCCACAATTGGGTGTGCAATGGCAAGGCCTAGTTGATCTACTAACCTAGGACAGAAGGTATGCACGTATTTTATTGCCAGGTCTAACATGGTTGCCTGCCTGACCTGGCAAACATCAATCGCCTCTGAGAAAATGAGGCCCAGTGAGAGGAAAAGTGACCTATTCACCATCCAGCCCTCATGGCCAAGGCAGGAGCAGGAGCAGGACTGCCCGGAACATGGCTGTGACCTGAAGCCTTGCGAAGGCAGCCTGCCAACAGAGGCCTTGTGTCCTACTGCATCTACCATCATGTTATTGTGTTCCTGCTGACCTTCTTCAGCTATTCCCTGTTCCATGCGTCCAGAAGGACATTTGGTAATGTTAAAGTCAGCATTTCCAGCTAATGGACTCCCTCCTGCCTAAACAGCACGGCCCCTGAGCTCCAGCCATAAGAGCTTTGGAACAGTAGCCATCTATTTCCAAGTGTAGAAGAAGGAGCAGCTCTGTCTCTGGGGACATTGGACACTATCTGCTGTTTTCCTATGCTGTGGATCTCTTTGTCAGTGGCATGGTTGTTCTTGATGGGTTTTATTGATTGTGATCTGTATTCCATGTATCTTATCCTGTGACCAGCAAATGACCAGTAACAGTCTCAATAATACAACGGCTTTACAGGTGCAGATTGTTTTAGCATTAGAATACATGAACCCTTTGCACGAAAAACAAAAAAGGGTGAATGTTGCATACAAGTAAAGTCTTATTAAATGAAGGCCTTGTTGCCTTTGTAAAATCATGGCTCAGGCCTGTTACCTTGGCTAGAGAAGGACCGTGGGAAAGCGGCATAACTGAACTAGAGGTAGAAAAACATGCTGCGTGATTATCGAGTGTTCACCTGGTGGTGAGTGGTGATAGGTTGAATTAAGTCTATTGTGCCTTAAAACTATGTAAACTGTACAAAAGAAGCTACATGGTATTAAAAATAAGCTCTTAGCCTGAAGTTGTTGGTATGATTTGTATGTGTCGCATCTGTCTCAACAGTGACAGATTTTTATATATAGTATTTTTCCATCTCCCATTGTGTTGCTAACTTTTAGCAATTTATTTACCTCTATCTCCCTTACCTTTTCTTCAAATTACACTGTATTTGACGGATAGTTAATTTATAAAAGTTTCAAATAACCAAGCAACTTTTTGCAATGTAATTCCCAACCGTATTACTTATCTGTTTCCTGCTGATCTTCTAAGCCCTTATTTATGGATAAATTCCCAAAGGAGCTGCAGTCTCAGGTACAATGCTGTCCCTCTGGGGCAAAGGCCAAAAAAAAAGAGAAAAGCTATAAGGCACCTGCCCAGTCTTTTGGCATTGTGGCATATTCAGACATATTCTTAAAGGGCATTTTGACATGTGCTTGCTCTTTGTGAAGACTGATTTGGGCAACCTTGTCAAATATTGTGAGTTCCCAGGCAATAGTAAGGAGATGCTTTCTCTCTTTCCCTAGGTTCTTAAATGACAAGGGATTGGTTCTGATGGCAACGAGACAATGGAAAAAGACAACTAAGAAATACTTGCTGAACATGACAGGCACTGCAGAACAGATTGGCCACCAACTCCTGCTGGTATCTTACAGTGAAGGCCATCATGGGTATTGCAAGAAAAGGAAGCTACAAGAATGTGGAGAAACCTGAACCCTTCAGTGCAATGTGTTATTATGACACTGCCAAACCTCTTGATAATTCTCCTGCTCCCTCTGCTTAGCCAAGAGTTACCTTGGTAACCTTTAGGCAGAGGACCTCTATCTGCTGGTAATAGAACTGCTCTGGGTAGAGTAGATAAATTTCCTGGCCTATGTTGTAAAACATCCTCATTTTCATTATATTCTGCAGAACCCCATAGAGGTCTGTATTTCCTATTCCCCAGATTTTTGGTCACCATTCATTCCTATTTATAACTTCTCTTTCTTGTTCATTTATCCAGGGATTTTACTGCCATGATTGTTATTTCCTCCCTGACCCATTCTTCTTAGCTATTAATAAGAAAATCTCCTGGGTTTGCCTTCAATATTTGAATTTTGTAGTTTAGCACTCTTTATCCAATAAAGAGATATTTCGACTTCAGCTGTGCTCTGCTCTGTCACCATTGCAAGTTTATTTGTTTTATTAACCTGCCCTAGGACATAACAACGCGGCTGAGGAAGGAAAGAATGGCTCAGTACTATTCAGGTCTCAAGGAGGGTGTTGGCATGAGGGGCTGTAACCATTTATTCACTGGTGAACCAATACATACATGGCTATTTGGGGAAAAAATGGTTATCAAGTGAATAAAAGAGAATGAAGTCTAGGTAGCTAATTAATAGGATATTCAGATTTGTAGGAGAGTAACAATCTATGCAGGATTGTTGGGAAAAGAGAGGACTGAGAAAAGTACATCTTGTTACCTTTTGGATTGGAAGGGAGGAAAAAACCCCACATTTTTTCCCCAGTTTTTGACAGAAGAAACAAAGTATTTTCAGGGCTGAAAGAGCACTCCGGCACAGAAAGAAAGGGAAATCATGTTGTTGAGTGGTTTTTTTATTGTCGAAAGCTTTGGAAGAGGAATTGGAATACAGGAATCCAGGCTGAGTTTGTTGGAATGGTTGTAAGACAAGAAAGGAATGGCAAGGAAAGATTATTTTGTTTTGTATTTTTCTTTTAGTATGATACAAGGGGTCTGCAGATGAACGCAAGCACAGCTGGTGGGATCCATTTGGTCCAATGACCTCCAGCAATACCCTCAGCATGACGATGGGGAAAAAACTGTGTGTCTACAGAGAGTATGAGAACTAGGAAAGCATGGCTAAAAGTTTTTTTAGTTCAGCTCTGTAACATCCTTGCACAGACTGAAACAGACTGATTTGATCTCCATGGTAATAGGCACTTAATAACCTTTAATAGATCTTCCATGTTTGTCAGCAGGTCATAGATCAGCCAAAGCTCCTGCATGATCCTGGCAAGACAGTTTGTGTTCCAATGAGTCCATAAGTCATCTGGACCTGCAAGGGATGCATGTGCTGCTGCAAAATCTGTTCTCAAGCAATAGCTGTGTCACCACCTCCAGGACAGCCATTTCCAGGTGCAGATTCGGAAGGTGCAACTGGCTTCCTTGTACAGAGGGATCTGTAACTTAACTCTTGACAAATCAGGACTAGATTAGGTGATCATGTGCCATAGTCCACAAAGACTTAGGGTGTCTCTTTGGATGGTAAATTCAATGTCGTGGATGTGAAGTAGACAAGTAGCGTGTTTGGACACAATCCTGAGCAACATGTTCTGTGGTACCCTGCTTGAGCAGGGAGGTTGGACTAGATTACCTCCAGGTGGTTATTTCCAGCCTTTCCCATTTTGTGATTTTGTGTTTTGGGGTACACAACTGTACTGGTTTGAAAGCAAACCAGAGAGACTCCAAGTCAGAAATAGAATTTAATAGGAAAAATAAAATAAATGCAATAGTACAAAAAAGAAAAACCACTGACAGAGTCAGAATACAACCTGACACCCTGTCGGTCAGGGTGTTGGTAGCAGTCCAATTAAATGGTGCCTGCAGTCTGCTGGAGTGATGGTTCTGTTGAGGCAGTGATCCTGTCAAAGGGTCTGGTCTTCCTCAGAAGGTCCAGTGGTGGCTGTGTAGCTCTTGTCCTCTGGAAATCCAGGAGGTAAGGGCTGACTCTGGTGTTCCAATCCTCCGAGTATCTACAGATGGGAACGCTCAGTTCCTCCTCCTGGGCGGAGCATCTCACAGTGGGATGGTGAGTCATGAGGCAAGGCAGTGATGGGCCCATTAACAGAAGATATCCCCCTGGAGGGAGGATGGGTCATGGGAGAGATAAGGAACACTGCCCCACCTGGTTTCAAGAGCTGGCCCATTACCAGGAGATATCCCCAGAGTTTATCAAGGATGAGTCATGCAGGAGGTGGGGAACACTGCCCCACCAGTTTTTTAACACTTATGCAGATGGTGATAGAATACATACTTTTGGGCACATCTTACATTGTAACCTAGGACAGTGACAGAGGCCGAAGGAAGGCTTATGGCATAGCTATGCAGTTAAGTTGTAATCTTGGATACACTAAACATCATGTATGCAGAATTTCTGTTCTAGCAAGACCTTGTTTTGTGCAACACAGGCACAAGAAATCTGTGCTGAAAGATGTCAGAGGTGGCATATGCCTTGTTACAGGGAATTCGAGGTACAGTTACATCTTTTCATTATAGTTTCTGACTCGGCCACAGATAAGTGGATACCTTACACTCAAAAATGAGCCACTGGGACATTATTACTAAAATACAAAAAGCAAGAGAAGACTTATGAAAGGTGGTTCAAAAAGTTGGGAGAAGGAAAGTTAGGAGAAGGAAAAAGAACTAAGGAAAAATAATCCAGAAAAATCTGCTAAAAATATTATAACTTGGGTTCATATATAAATCATACGAGAGAATTACTCTGTACATCTTTCCTCTATTTTGAATACTTTTGTTCACATACCTATTGCAGTTAAATTCATTTATATATAGCATATAGCTAGAAAAGAATCAGAAAATCTGATAGAAAGGTGTTTTAAGCGAAAACATTATAAGATGGGGGGTTTTAAGCAAACCATTAAAGCCAGCAAATC
Organism: Eulacestoma nigropectus; assembly: GCA_013397775.1. Classification (NCBI taxonomy): domain Eukaryota; kingdom Metazoa; phylum Chordata; class Aves; order Passeriformes; genus Eulacestoma; species Eulacestoma nigropectus. The sequence continues at coordinate 8,348 of VZTE01002391.1, forward strand.
TTGTAGCCGTATGTTATATAATTAATAATTACAAAGGGATGAGGAAAGGAAAGAAATAAATGCAAATACATAAATAAAATGCTGTTTAGTTCATTGGAGTCTGAATTTGCTGGTTAGAAAACTGTCACAGAATCACACTTGTGACTTCTGTGGCTCTCAGATGGCTGTTATTACCATGGCAGTCAGTGCAGCTGGTTCCAGGGCAGTGTGTGAGGCAGACAAGGACTCACAGTCATGGTGCTGCTGCTGAGAGGGAGCTGCCAGAACCCATAGCCATATTCTCCATGGCAGAGTCACAAGCAAATCTCTTGAATCATTGATGTACAAATCCTATTCTCATTTGATCTAGGATTGGAAGGCAGGGAATATCTGCCTTTAGAAGAAGTTGTAGTTACACGATGGAGAGAAGTAGGAAGAATGGGAAGTGAAAAACATGGGGTGAGCCCTTTTTTGATGTTTAGATGTTAGGTAAAATGCAAAGTGACTGCAAATCTTTGTAAGCCTTCACAGAGCAGCATGATAAGCTGTGACAGGACATTGGCTGGATGCTGGCAGGTGTTTAAAAATCAGGACATATATTGAAGTTTGGCAGCCTGTCTTCAAAAAACATTGTGCTCCAAGCTAAGCCCCTTCAGTATTTCCAGAAGGAGTTTTCATCCTTCATGCTCCAGGGTTCCTTTAGTTGAGAGCTGGTGCTTCAAATCTCACTTCTCCCCAGTGTCACCATCCAATTAAAAGTAAAAAATACATTTTTCTGCTGGGCCCCTAGTAATAACTAAAACTAAATCTCCCACCATGCTATTTATTTTACTGCGCTGAGGAATTACTTCTTGTTTCTATGTACTGAAGAGGTTCACTGCATGTTGTTTGTGTTGTCATGATATTGCAGGATCAACATTTTCTAGAGTAGTTGTTATAAATTAAAACTTTTGTATTTGTGAATGTCCAGCTTCAACTTTCATGAGAGGGTTTACAAATATCGAGTTGATTCTTTCAACATCTGCATCACCATTAAGTGTTTTTATTCCATTTTTTACACTACTGAAGAAGTTTTGCCTATATATAAAATGCTCTAGGAAAATCAAAGGAGCATGGTTTTCAGTAACAGATTTCAGAGGCCTTGTACTTAGGGAGTAAGAATTGCTTAGAAAGTAAGGATTGAACTGATATTTCAGAAGAGTTGTAATTGGACTAGATTATATAGGGCCTTCAACTCTGAATACTTAGACTTCAATGGTGAAAAGAGCTGTCCTTGAGTACCCAAGAACTTTTAAAGGCCTTGATATTTGAATGAAAATCTAAATGGCATATTCTTGAATGTGTGATTCACCTTGGCTTAGGAGAATATGTTTCTGTTCAGCATCTCTGAGAGTCTAGCTTGAAGAAGTTATAAACATTCAAGTTCTGATGTTGTGACACCACAGAAAGAAAACACTGTAACTTTCTTCATGTAATTCAATGTGGTTTATATGTGTGATTTTGCCTGTTTAGTTTTCAGCATAGTAATCATTAGGCAACAGCTTCCTCAAGTGTGTTAGCCAAAGTGCTTTTCAACCACCAAATACACATTTTCCACATGGGGTATGCTTTAAGTAGTAACCTGAGATGTGTCATTCCTGAAGCATTGCCCAGTACAGTGGTATGTCATTCCTGAAGCAAGCTCCAATATCATAAACAAATTTGCCCCATCATCACAGGCAAAGTAATCTCCTTTCTCCACAATGCTTCAGAGATGTAATCCCATAGGAAAAGATAGATGGCAATTAATATGTTAGATGGTTGGATTGTGTCTGAACTCAAGAATTATTGTTCTGATCATATTGCTGCAGTTAAAGAAAAAATTATCTAATTTTCTTTTTTTTTCCCTATAGAATCAGGTATGGAAATTTCTTTAGCTTGCAGAAGAAAAGGAGAAAGAGATGTCTTCTCAGAAAGAATAATTTCTCAAAAGGTATGCAGAGCAGTGGGAGGTGCATGTAGAAATGCACAGTTTATTTGAGGTATTTTAAACAACCTGCATTCAATTTAATTGTCAATTACAAAATTACAGGATGAAATATTTGATATTTATGTGACATGTTTTCTACAAGAGTTAAACACATGCAAGAGATCTTCCCATTTCTCTCCTCCTGAACTAAAATACTGCAAGCTGACTATTTAGTTTGGGGTTCACCATCAAATTTCCCTCCGGAGTGAAGCACATAAGTCATGTCTTTATAATTTACATTGATGGCTCACTTCTTTACAAAAACAGTAAAGATGCAGGAGGAAACTCCCTCTTTTTGCATAGTAGCTCAATGCTTACTGGTGAATACATGGTAAGTATTACTCATACTAGCTGGATACATTCATCTAAAAACTTGCTGAACCCCAGGTTCCACCGACAATGGTGATTTACTTTTTCTTGTGAAAAATGTAGGGTTTGGGGATTCTGGGGATTCTGAGAATGTAACCATGTAAATAGTTGTCAGGTTTGATGTTTCTGTTATTTGTTAGACAAAGCTGGCTTGCCACTTCCTTAATCTTACACACACACACACACACACACACACACACACACAGAGGTTTTTCTCTTCCTGCCTCTCTGGAGCACCAACTATTGCTGACAGCTTTCCCAAGTGCCTGTGACAGGTTCACTCATAGTACTTAAGAGACAAACCTGGCAACTTCTTCTTGTATAGACATTTCCTCTGTTCAGCAGAAAAGAGTCAATCTGTATTTGATTCACTATTCACTCCTTAATCTCTCTACAAATAAATAAATGCTTGCCACTAAACCTAAGGTTTTAGAAATGTGTTTTGTATTTTCTTTCACAGAGCTTTCCATTAAATTGCAGTTTTACCTTCTTTGCCTTCCAGTAGCAAAGCAGTGGCAAGGGAGACTAACAGATTATTTCAACTCATTTGGTCCCATGATGCAGCGATTGTTAAATACTCACTTTGATCCCAGGCCTGTGTAGGATTTCTAACTGTTCTCACTTTCAAAGGTTAGTAAGGTCAAAGTTTGCTTACTTTCCAAGATGAATTATGTATTAATACTCAGAGTAAAATAAGTTATCAGGCCCAAAAACTCTTCCTTGATTAGTATGGCACAGCAAGTGGTATCTCATGTATTAATAAGTAGGTGTAAAGTGATTTAAATAACATCAAAACTGATGCAAAATGAAAGCACCTACTGAGGTGGAATGGGCAAAAAATCAGACTGCAGTTTTTACAATATATGGAAATATTTCATAGCAGTTTTTTCAGGCAAGCTTTATACCAAATACTTTTCTTGCTCTTTTGTGAAATGATTTATGTGAACAAAATTTGAGATAAAGCATTGAAATCATTTGAAGGGCAAAAAGGATTTGTTTTCGTGTGAGATTTGGAAGAATGAGAGAGAAAAAGAAATTCAGAAACATATGCTAATAAAGGGATAGGGATTAAATGGTTTTATATGAGGTCAGCTGGTCATAAAGTTCTAGCAATTTCTGGTCTTTTTCATACTGCAGATCAGTCTGTGAAAGTTAATGCATGAAGGGAAACATGGTACCTGAAAGAAAATTATTCATTATTGAACAATATTGGGTGAGAGGATAACTCAGACCATTAACTCTAGTTGCACCAAAGGACAAGTCTGGAGCTGCCACCAAAACTGTGGATTGTCTGCCAAGATGCTGATGCTAAAAAATACATATGAAATAGTTATGTAAAATTGGTATCTGAGATTCATATCTGTATTCCAGAGAAGAAAAAAGAAAGCCAACACAGTAAAGAAGTATCTCCACTACTCAGCACTTACAGATCTACTTTTTATAATACCAACTGCTAGGATACATGGGAGGAAACACGACCTCCTATGAAATTCTGAGGATTGTTAAATTCAATAATAAAGACTTTTACTTAATACTATGAATCTTTTCCTTCTCTGAATTCTCTCTATTCCTTTATAGGAAAAACAAAATCAAAAGCTCTTGTAAGTTCACAGCAGAAAACACTATTTCTATCTATATGTCAAGTTATCATGGGATTAGAGTTCGTCATCATAGTTTTGCAAGCATGTGTACAGAGGACACAAAATTTCTATAATATAAGCACTTGGCTTTGTTTTTCCACATCTGAATGTTAAGGGAAGGAAGCTGAAATATTCCTGGTGATATCAATCATAGAAGCATAGAATACTAGGCTGGAAGGGAACCTCAGGGATCATCTGGTTCAGCATTCCTCTTAAAATTCTGTCTTAAATTTTCCAGTGTTGGGGTAAATCAACCATTCTTAGGGGAGACAATTCCACTGTCTGACTGTTCTCATTGTGAAAAATGTTCCTCTTATGTCTAATTGAAATCTCCCTAAGAGTAACTTGCACTTACTGTCCCTTGTCTTTCTCATGTGACTCCTCGTAAAAACGGAGTTTCCTTTGTCTTTGATGTCATCTTTTAAATACTGAAACACTCCCCCAAGCCTTCTTTACTCAAAGCTAAACAAACCTGTCTCTCTCAGTCTCTTGAGCTACCTCAGCTCAACCCAGCTCTCTTCTCAGCCCCTTGATCATCTCTGTGGCCCTTCTTTGGACCTTTTCCAGCCTGCCCACATCTTTTTTGTATAGTGGAGACCAAAACTCAGCACAGTATTCCACCTATGGCTTGACCAGAGTTGAGTAGGTTAGAAAGATGACTTTTTTGTCTCTTCTGGTGATGCGCTTGTGGATACAGCCCAGCATCGCATTTGTTTCCTTTGCTGCATCATCATAGAGTTCACACATATGAGCTTGCTGCCCACCAGGTCCTTTCCACTGCCAGGTAGATCCCAGCCTGTCCTGCACTCCTAGGTTATGTTTTTCCAGGTGCAATACCTCACACTTGTCTGGTTAGCCCACTCTCAGCCTATCCAGGTCTTCTTGCAGGGCAGCTCTCCCTGTCAAAGTGCCCACTTCACGACTCAGTTTGGTATCATTGGCAAACTTTAAGTTACACTTGATCCCAACTTCCAGGTCACTTAGGAAGATACTAAGCAAGAAGAGATGAAGATATTAAAAATTATTATATATATGAAGATATTATGAAGATATATTATGGAGATATACAAAATACACAGAAAGGGATTTTGCTAGCACAGCTCTTACAGCTTAGTGGTGGTAGCTGCTATGAAAGAATGAAATATTGCAAAACTTGATTACAGTTATGCCTATTCAGGAAAAACCAACCTAAAATGTACATATTTGAGCATGTCCTTCAGTTCTGACCCAAACTCACTAATTTCAGTGTGAATATTTTATTCATTCAGCTTCATGTAAGTAAAACAGAAGTTCTCAGGTTCTGCTCAGTCTTGAACATTTGGTTGGAAACAAATGAGGTGAGCAAAGTACTTGCCACACCTCAGACAGTGCTAAAAGCGCAAAGTGAGAGCCCGGGCTCCTGGTGTGTGGATGATCCACCACATGGCTGCAAGCTACAGGTCAGGGGTCCCCAAAATAAATACAGGAAAAGGGGCAGTTCTATATGAGACACTGCATCACTGTGTGGGAGATCCCTGCACTCTCACTAAGTCAGCACAGACAGTGCAGTTCTAGCAGGGTCCCAGGCTTGTACCTTTCAGACAGTGTAAGTCATCACACTTAGCACTCCTTGAAGCCCAGGTAGCTACTTATGACAGGCTACATTGAGAAGTAGGCTTAGTGGACACTAATGTACAGACCACAGATCAGAGTACAGGGTCTGGAGAGGCATTTAAATAACCACAGTCTCTTTGTGACTGCAACTCATCAGGCTTTTTTTCTGGATAACCTTTAATCTCAGCTAAGAAATCAGAAGAAAACAACCAGCCAATCAATCAAAACAAAACAAAACACCTAAACGAGAAAAAAACAAAACCAAAAACAAACCAAAATTCCAAGCACTAAGTGCATTTGCTTTGTGATTATTCTTTTTTTAATGTAACATACAACTATACATTCTTAATTTACAAATCTATTGTTTGTAACAGATATTAGCCCTTTTATCAGCATTTGCAATGAGAAGTCTGTGTTTCTGTGCATCAGGTAGAAAACGCACTTGGCTTCTGCATGTGTTTCAAGTTGTAGATTAAGCAGTGGTTGGCCAGAGAGTATTCATAAATACCTTATTAATATATTTTAAAGTCAGGATAATTAATCTTACCAAATATTTACAGAGTAAATTTATACCCTTGATTTAGATGTCTTTGATGAACTTGGCTGCCTAATTCTTTGACACCCTTCTTGTCTGTTGTTTTGTAAACCAGTCATTAGCCAGTGAATCACTGAGTTATTAACAAAGTCAGTGTCAAGGTAAGTATGAAAAAGAAGCAAAGCTATTTCATAACACTTCAGCAATACACAACGAAGACAGGTGAAAAGAAAAGAAAAAAGGAAAATTTTAGGACACTGTACAATGCCAAAACATCTATCCCCATTTATTCTGAAAAAGAATTGGAAAAGCAAAATACTACCTGAATTTCTGAGTCTCTGTCTCTATGAAAACTGAAGTGAAATTATAGCACCCACTAATTCCTACTTCAAACCAGTACTGACTGCACATAAGTCACCTTTCAGCTAGTCCCAGGAGAGACAAACTTTTCAGAAAAAGGTATTTTCATAATTTGAAATATAATGACCAAATTAAGAGCTTGACACTGTGCAAAATACTGGGTGTATTGGTTTTACATGGCCTGGTTTTTGGTAGCAGAGGAGTACTCCAGAGGTGGCTTCTGTGAGAAGTTGCTGGAAGCTTCCACCATGTCCGGCAGAGCCAATCTCTGATGGCTCTGAAGATGGACATGCTGCTGGCCCAATTAGAGAAGCTGGTAATGCCTCTGTGATAACATATCTAAGAAGAAAGTCAAAACAGCGTATGTGCTGTTTTTTCCCCAGGGGTGGCAAGGCACTGCTGCAGCTTCTCCTTCCCGGCACCCCGCATGAAGAAAGGTGTTAAAATAGCGCCAGCACCGTGGTGGCCACCGTTGCCTGCACAGTGGGGGCAGGGCCACAGAGCCGGCGGCTAAACATGGCAAGCGATTCCCCAACACAGAACCTAAACAAAACCAACCTCTCAGCGTTGCAAGATCCTGCAGAAATCTTTGAATTGGTGGATTTTGTTGACAATAGTACTTATGAGCAGCAATTTTTCTTCCAGCTGGAGAAAGAGGAGGAAGTGAGAACATGTAGGGAAAGACAACATGGCGGCACCAAGGCCAGTGGAAGGAAAGAGGGGGAGGAGGTAGTCCAAGCATCAGAGTAGAGATTCCTCTGCAAGCCGCAATGAGGACTACAATAAAACAACCTGTCCCCCTGTAATCCATGAAGTCCACGGACAGTGTAGAAATCCACTTGCAGCCCATGGGAAACGTGCCCATGCCAGAGCTAGTGGAGGCCAAAAAAAGCTGTAATCCAGTGGGAGACCCGAATAGAGAGAGAGGGCCCCTGCTTCCAGAGATAAAGAAAGAGGGCCCTTGCTTCCAACCTAGAACAGCCTATCCTTAAAAGACTGCACCCCGTTGAACAAGTGACCCATGACACAACGGTTCTGGGAAAACTGTTTTGCTCGTGGGAGGGACTAACGGCATGGCAGAAAAAAGACTCCTCTGCCTGAGCGAACTGAAAGAGATCTTGAGTAACGAACTGACCAAAACCGCCCTACGCCCTGTCTCCCTGTGCTGTTGGTGGGAAGGAGGGAGGGCTGGGGGGAAAAAGGCTTATTCTACTCCTCATTATCAGCCTCTGACTCTATCAATAATAAATTTATTTTATGCCTTTAAATTTGAGCCTGTTTTGCCCTTAGTGTGTTTTCTCCCAGTCCTTATCTCAACTCATGAACCATTCAGTTGTTTTTCCCCCTCCTCTGCTCAGCTATAGCAGAGGGGAGTGAGTAAACGGTTTGCATGGGTACCTGGCATTTTAACCAGTGTCAAACCACAACTCTGGTCCTGTACCAGTTCACACAAAAAGGTCTTTAAAATGCAAATGCACCTGCACAAGTGCTTTTGATTTTAATCCACATGTTGACAAACAAGATGGATGTGGTTCAAAGGTGACTGATTTTATAAACACACAGAAAGTATTCTAAATATTGAATTCATCTCTGTTATGCAGAGCAGTAGAAACACACTACTTGAATTGTTCCACAGGAAGAGCTCAACCATCCAGCTCAGGGGAGCTTGGGAGAATTACAGTGAAACATTTCAGTGAAAATATATGCAAAGGTTGCCTTCTTTGAATCCCTCTGCAGCTGTTTTCGACTGCTTTTAAACACATGAGCAGTGCCAAGGAAATATATGATAGATAAAACTAAGGAACTTATTCCAGGTAATCACCTCAGTGTGATCTCTTACGTACTTACTAGCAAAGCCTTTGCAGGAATGTTTTTGCTGCGTTGTCTTTGAATCAATCTGTCTTCAACTTCTTTCTTGGCAAATCCCAATATTATAGCTGTCTGCAAGTGCTTATCAGACAAGCGTCGCATGTAATAATTTATGGTGGCCTTCAAAACTAGATTTCGGATCCAATCTTTCATTGTTTAGACAGCATTGTTCTCCCACTGAGTCTGTTCCATCATATTGATGAACTTCATAAATCATCATACGAGCACTGCATTACTAATTTGTCATAGAGCATTGAATATAGTTCTTTTATTTTCTAAATAAAGTTGGTTAAACACAATTACCTTATAATGAATTAATTATTAGAAATTACTTTTGCTAGGTCTTTTAGCCACTTTCCTAGTTAAATTATATATTGGGCAAAACTAAACAAAACCAAACAAAACTGATTCATAAAATAAAATAAAATAAATAAAATAAAATAAAACAAAACAAAACAAAATAAAATAAAACTGGACAATGAGGTGCATGGGAAGACTTTACAACTAGGATGGCTGTGGTACAAAATGTGTTGTAAGATTCAAAACAACTTAAATTTTGTTGCCTCTCTGCTAATTGTGGCCTTTGTGATCGTACAGAATAGTATGCATATGATAACAGACACTGCATTTTCAGTACCACAAATAAGATACAATGCAAATGGAAAAACCAAACAAAATTTATCATTTACCTTGCTAAATCTGTATTAAACCCATTTAACACCTCAGAATGAGCTTAGGTATTGTATATGTCCTGTGCTGATCTGCTGCAAACAGGTGATTTTTATTCAGTTAGACCTCTGCTTATTGCCCATTGAAATATTTTAAACAAGTAAGTAACTTACCAGTATTTATTTTGCCCGCTATGGTAAGAGTGAAATTTAATCTAAACCTAATTCTGTACATGAGTACACACATTTCTGCTTGACAGTGACCATTAAAACCACACAGCAGTTATCCAAACACTCTAAAGGTATTATTTCACAAATTACAGGAAAAACATTTTGAACCCATACTTTAAAAAACAAATCAGGGATAAGATTTACTTAAAGAAATGAATTGTCTTGATTTTAATACCCATTCAGATGCAGAAAAAATTGTCTGAGAAATTGAAATAGCTAGTCTGAGATTCACATTCTTGGGAAATGGAGCTTTAGAGAAAGAGACAAAATGAAACCTCATGGATATTTCATTTCTATTTCACATTCTTCTTTAGTTCACCTCCACAGTAAAGCTGTTGTAAATCTTTCTAGCAGACAACTGAGGAACTACTAACAGCATCTTGTTTTGTAACTAGAAGAGCCATTGATGATTTAGATGGACACTGTACTTCTAGTGCGCAGAAAGGTGTATTTTTCTGGTGGTGATGGGAAGAGAGAATAAAGCATCATCCAAATATTCAGCAAGAGTTAACAGATGTTTAAAGGCCAAAGAAATTAAAACGTCTTTTCAAGGAGTCTGTTAAAACAGAGAACCATTTTTTGACTGCATGACTAGGACACTTCGAAGCTGAAACATACCAGACTCGTTTATGTTAGAGGATGTGACATGCTTCTGTGAAACCACCCGTGGCATCAGGCTACGTGATCATGTGAAAGATTCCACCTCCTGGGGTTTTTGAGATTTATTCTTCCCCTTAATAAGAAAAGGTGATTTGTGACACTTTGTTAAATGAAGTTTTTAAAAATTACATATTTAGCTAGTATAATTAAGCATTATTGAGAAGCTCTAAAAGAACAGTTACCAAAGACCATGCAAAACTGTCAAAGAACAATTTCATTTTAAATGCACTATGTCTTCCAGATGCTGTTGTAAATGCTAATAGTCACACAGTTTAACTAATCATGTTATTATTACTCAATAATTGAAGAGACACTATCAAAGTTAAAATCTGACATTTAAAATATAGCTTGTACAGGTACGAAGAATTAAAATTATGACACCAGCCTATAAATTAATAAAGCACAGAACTGGTATAACGAATGAGACTAGTAGCAGAATAAAGTGTTCAGTCTGACCTTATTATTGAAAACAATGATGGACAGGTACCTATTAAGTTATTTCAGTTCTGCATTAGCTAGAAATACATTCAGATCATAACATCTAAGTTATTAAAATGTCATATAATTCTCAGCAGTTATTCAGCTAACAAAAAAGACCATAGGAGTGCTTGAATGATTTGCATTTTATTATAGCTTTTATGTCCTATTAGACTCCCAAAACTGCAGATCAAGCTGATACACATCAAGTGGTGGACAGTACTCAAGGAAATTTGATCCCCTGAAAAGGTTGCATTACTGGACTTGGTCATTTGTCTGGAAAGTTTTTGGGGACATCAAAACATGGACTTTGGATAACTGTGAGCATTGCTAAGTTAGTGACTCATGTCAGGGGACTTAGGTTAAAACTGAAAAAGGAAAAAAATGTGTTTCATAGACTTCTTCTGTATTTAGTTAGCAGATTGAGCCTATAATTAGTCCATTTCAGATACCTTCCGGGTTTGAGATTCTTTGCTATAGGAGAGATTGCACTTGATCCTGAATATAGGCCTTACCTGTATATATGAAGAATCACAGAACACTTTGGTTGGAGGACACTTGAAAGTTCATCTTGTTCACTGACCTGTCATGGGCAGGGACATACTTCACTAGATCAGGTTGCTTCATCCACACCTGAGCTTGAACACCTCCAGTGTTGTGGCATCAACAACTTCCTGGGGAAACTTGTTCCAATGTCTCACCATCCTCCTTGTAAAATATTCTTCCTTAAATCAAATGTAAATGTAATCTCTTTTAATTTAAAATCCTTGCACTCACACTACAGGCCTCGATAAAAAGTGTCTCCATCTTTCTTATAAGCCCACTTAATTATTGCAAGGGTGCAATAAGATCTGCCCAAAGTCTTCTCCAGGCTGAACAACCCTAACCCTCTCAGTCTTTCTTCACAGGAGAGGTGTTCTTGCCCTCTGACCACTTCTGTGGTTCCCCTCTGAACCTGCTCTGTAATAAGTCCATGTCCTTCCTGTGCTGGGACCCCAGAGCTGGAGGCAGCTCTGCAGCTGGGGTCTCACCCGAGAGGGGCAGAGGGGCAGAATCCCCTCCCTCCCCTGCTGTCCACAGGGCTTTGGATGCAGCCCAGGACACACTTGGCTTTCTGGGCTGGGAGGGCCCATGGCCAGCTCATGTCCAGCTCTCACCCCCAGCACCCCCAAGTCCTTCTGGGCAGGGCTGCTCTCGCTCTGTTCATCCCCAGTCTGGGTTGGCACCGGGGGTTGCCCTGACCCAGGTGCAGCACCAGCACCTGGCCTTGTTAAACCTCATGATGTTCCCATGGGCCACTTCTCAAGCTTGTCCAGGTCCCTCTGGATGGCATCCCGTCCTTCAGGAGTGTCAACAGCGTCACTCAGCGTGGTGTCATCTGCAAACTTGCTGAGGGTGCACTCGATCCCTTTGTCTAGGTCATTAATGAAGATATTAAATAGCACGGTTCCTAACAGTGAGTCTTGAGGGACATCATTCATGACAGCTGGAATTGAACCATTGACTGTAACTCTTTGGATGAGGCTATCCAGCCTGTTTCTTACCTGTCTGTTGGAGGTTAGGATTTCTTCCTCTTTTTTTCTTACATGGAATTTTGTCCTATTTGTTGCTAAGAGACAATAACTACTGATACTTAAGAGAACAAAGATGTGGCTGGGAGGAGGAGGAGGGGGAAGGGTGCGGCTGGCTACTCTCCTACCTGAGGGGTTTTCTCTTGGGAAGGGCAGAGATATGGCAATGTTTTGGCCCGGAGGGTGAGTGGCTGGGGTCGACTCCTCTCGATCTCTGGCCCTCGGCATCAGAGGAGGTCAGTCGAACTGTTGCTTACCACTGGGAGAATCCGCTGCCACTGCAGAGCCCAGCTCTGTATTGCTTCTTCCTTACTGTTGGGTGACCCTTTGCTCGTAAGAGCAGCTGTTGCACTACAACCTTATGAACACCCGATCTGACTGGAAAGGACCCTCACCATCTATTCGGGTGCTTCAGAGGAAAACCCAGGACCCCGAGCCCCTTCCCCCTTCCCGGAGGGCGCGTCTCCCTGGCTGCGTGGAGCAGCTGCTATGGAGAAGCCCAGCTGCCACTGCTCAGCCCTGCTGCTTTCAGCCACTGCCTCAGGCTTTTTCACTACGCTCTAACCCGCATCCACTTTGTGATAAACACATATTACGGAGTTGGCTTTTCGCAAATATTAGGGTAGATACCATGTGATGTGCATTATAATATTGACTTTGTGGGAGTGGTTTTTCTGTTATGAGGAGAGGGAAATGGGTGTTGAAAGGAATGAGAGACTTGTCTTTACAAACAAGCTCTGGGCCTGCTGGTAGATGGAATTAGCACTCAGATAAAGGGAAACAATGGGAAGGATTCCACTGATTGATGAATGGAAAGAGATTTGTCTCTACAAACAAACTGTAGGTCTGCTGATAACTGAAATTGGATATTGAGAGATGAAAGAAACAAGGGGAAAACCATACAATTCAATAGTAACTAAAAATAAAGGGGGGTTATACATTAGAAGGGAACCTTAGGCATTAGGCGTTCCAGGAAGTCTGTACCTCTCGAGTACCTCAGCCAATGGGGAAAGAGAGAGGGAAATGCGGCCGGGAAATTAGGATAAAAAGGAGGCTGCGCCCTCCAAAAATTTGAGAGACCCCAGGGGAATGCCCCATGGCCTCTCCCTTTATTCGAATAAAGTAACGGGACTCCTCTGTCTCCTTCTTGGACATAAACCTCTGGTGTTCGTGGATTAATTTTCCTGATAGTGTTGACTTTTACTGGGGCTTAGAGTTATTTTTAATACAAATGTTGTGTTGTGATGTGAGCCTTGTTGTAATTGGATAACGTCTAAACAGTGAGGGAATTGAAACCTATTGAATGTATCAAAAAGTAACAAGTGCCCTCCACGAAGAAGACTGCTCATGCTCTAAAATGGCAGGATGGAGGAGGAGCCATGTTAACTAGTTCAAAAAATGTTTCAATATGAATAACATTTTATAAATATGCATTCGGCTTCTGCAATACCTAGGATATATAAGGGGGTTGCTGCTGTTAACTGATGTGCCTGTGGCTGTGGCTTTGCACCCAGCACTGTTACTTTTCCTTTGTTGACTTTGTCCTTTTATTAAAGGACATTTATCTTTTAAATCTTAATTGCGGAGCGAGCTCAGTTTCTCACACACCTGACCCCTGCTGCTCCTGCTATGACTGTGGAGAGTTTTCTGTTACATTTTGTTTGCCAGCCCGGGAGGTGCCCTTCCCTGCGGTCCCAGCTGCCTTTCGAGGTTGCTGCTGCAGCCCGCCCGCCATTACCTCACGTGCTCGCGCCACAGCGCCCCCTGCCGGCGCGGGGGAGTCACGGCAGCCGCCCTGCCCGGCCCGGAGCCAGCAGCGCCCCTGCCGGCTGTGAGCGGCGCTGCGCCCAAGGGGAAGGGGCCTGGCAGCCCAGAGAAGGCGGCTGCTGCGCTTCTGCCTCTGGTTGGTGTCGCTGCTGCTGCTGTTGTTTGTTTGCCTTGTTATACACATACATACTAGTAAAGAGCTGTTATTCCTTTTCCCATCTCTTTGCCTGAAAGCCCCTTAATTTCAAAGTTATAATAATTCAGAGGAAAGGCGGTTGTATTTTCCATTCCAAGGGAGGTTCCTGCCTTCCTTGGCAAACACCTGTCTTTCAAACCAAGACACTCTCATTCCATACCAAACCCGTACCTTTCCAGCTTAGACGTAAGAATGTTGTAGGGGAGCATATCAAAGGCCTTACAGATGCTTAGTGAGATCCATAGGTCTTCCCTTATCCACTGATGTAGTCACTTAATCATGGCTAGATTAGTCAAGCAACATAAATGTCTCAGAAGGTGGTCCACAACAGCCAAGGCAGGAAATGAGGAATTAAACACCCAAACAAAACTCCTGGGAAGAAAGATTGCATTCACGTCTATCTCCAGATAGTCTCAGAGGTTTACCACTTGAAGTCTTGAACTCCCTTATGAAGTCAGATATTTATGCCTGGTCTTTCTCCATTAGCAATTCTGGCAGCAACAAGCACCCTTTTTTAACCATTACTAAACAGCTGTACCATTTCACTTTTGCCATTTCTTCTTTTGCACGGGAAAATTAGAACCCATAGGTAATCCTCTGCCCTGTTTCCACTCTGCCTTTGCTTTCTGAATCTGAATGTGACGGAAACTCTTACTGGGCATGATAGATATGAAAATGATGACATGCATTGAAGTCTGGACTCATATCAATTTTCCATTTTCTTTTGGGCAATTCCAAGGCCTAGGAGAATGAAAAGTCCTGGATATTTTTTCAGTCATTTTCTGAATAAAGACAGAGCTACTTGGGTCTTACTGCCTGATAGAACAAGGATTTACTTACTGAGCATTAAATAGGCAAGAAAACAAACTACTGTTACTTTTCAGAATGAAGAAGAGAAAAACATTTCTAGGTCCTCTTTCATTATCAAGAAACTTCCTTCCAGGTGTTATGAATTGACACAGGAAAGAGGTGAATCATGTCAGGCATCATGTCTGAACCTCTCCTTACCATGTTTCTTCAGATGACTGTTCAGGGCTTCCTCTTTGCATTTTGCAATCTCCCATCAGAGCTGATGAACAAACCAGGTAAGACGAGGGAATCTGAGCACTGTGGAGGGACTCCACACCATGCCAGAGCTCTTGTGATGCATTATCTAGGCACGGTCATATGCAGTGGGAGGCATTTTTGAATAGTGTTTTAAACCATTTCACGTGCATTTGCAGCCATGCAAATTCTGTTCTGGTATTCAGGCATCTGACTGTCTGGCTTATATATTTCCTTTTCATTTCTAAAGCCTCTTCTGTTTCAGAGAAGCCAGTACTCTCTAAGAATAAGTATTGTTGAGAAAAGCCTTGGTGGAACCACAAGAATCAAGTAATTTTTAAAGTGCTGCCAAAA
>VZTE01002391.1:29788-43916 GCA_013397775.1 Eulacestoma nigropectus
AAAAAAAAAAAAAAAAAGGTGGCTTTGGAGCAGAATAAATATCTTACCCTTCCACAGCTGCATGCTTCTGATTTGCAAACTGAATAAGCTTTGGGTAAAGAGCAGCCAAACCAGACAGCCCCATAAATATTTGGAAAATTATGCAACTATCCTTATCACTACTGCTATCCTTACTAGTGTTATTTAATGGATATAATAGTATCACTTCGTGTACTTCCACACTATATGCTTTACAGTTTGTAATCAAGTCCAGAATATACTCAATATATTTTCTGTATTGCCTTATATAATCTTTTCCTAATGCTGATATCCTAAAGTACTTTATATTCTCAGCATCCCCATAGCTTTAAGCAACATAAAAAGTAGAGAGTGTTCATATTGTGCTGAAACATTTGTTACATTAAAAATTACATTTTCAGAAATGGAAAAATGTTGGTATTTATTATATTTGTTTCAACTTGAACATATCTTCTGTAAAGCATTTGGAACAACTGGAAACTCATAATGTTACTGATATTCATAGACATCATGAAATCCATATTCCAAAATATTATCATAGCAAGCACTGCTGTGTTTTCGTATTTTCAGTATATTCCTTATATGTGAGTAAATGATGCTTCCTAAGACATCTGTAATATAACCCATAATACTTTAACTAAAATGAAATTACTAGCTTAGTGTTTTGAACTCCTTGATAGACTAGCATAAATCATAAAAATAAACAAAGCACACAAAATCAATCAAGAGGGACTGGCAAAGAACATGTGACTTGTCTCACTGATACCCTGCAGAGCTGGAATAGCTGAGGGTTTGGACAGGGTTTTGGGCTGCCTTTGATTATATCAAATGGCTAGGAGATGATGGCAAGAGACTCCAACAGGTTATTTTAGAAACTTCCGTTTGTCTGTTCAATCTTTCTCTGTGCAGTAGAAAATAAAATTGTCCTCTAGTTCTCTAGGAAAACATTTTTTTTCTATCCTTTTTTAATATTTTCTATCTTTTTTTAATGCTATTACTTAATGATATTGATTATATCAATAAAAATTTATAGCTATGCATGAGCAAACAGTATATGTCCTATGTTAACCTACTCCATCCATTAAAAATAGGGGAGTTTATGATTTTTATGATTTATGATCAGAAATTTAAGCAAGAAAATGTATAAATTTTCATAAACTAAGATGACAATGCTATTAAAAATAATTAAGCATTTAATACAGAAATAATTGTAAACCCCATCTAATGATGATAATCTTTTAAATTCCCTGTGCTGGCTTTCTCTTTCTTTTTTCTTCAAGTCCGTACTTATTGTTTCCACCTAGAAGCAGCCTATCATCCAAATAGACAGGATACTCAGCCTGTGTTCAAATTTACATTTATCAAAGTGGTTTGAGCCTTGAATTTGGCAGTTACTAAAGAAAACATGTTTATGCAAAAAAAAAATCCAACCAGCTCCATTCCTCTTCTATGACTGCCAGTTTTTCTGCTGTGTTTGGGAGCTTGACATATTGTCAGTAATGGATAGGTTTTAACAGCTTCCTTTTATTGTTTCTAGCAAACCAAAATAAAACAGAGCTCTTTCCCCCAAAATTCCTAGAGAAACTATAAGTAGACGTCTTCCTTTTCTTCAGCCACTTTTATAGTGGATGTGCTGTAACTTAATGCAATGTAGTTTTATTTGCTATTTAAACTACAATTCAGGAGACATTAACTTAATACAAGTAAACTGGGTTTTGGAGTGGGCTTCTGTCCACTTACAACGCTGGAAAACTCTGACATAGGCTATGTTTGAGAACTTAAATTGGGCTAGACAATTTAGTAATAAATTTTATTTTCACATTAAAGTCAGGAGTGTTGGAAGGTGTGAAGGGTTTCTGTCTGGTTTTGGAATTGAGGCAAAGAGCTAAGTACAGAGGATGAATCTAGAAAAGTAATACTTAAACATTTAAATAATGAATTCATAAGTAAATATTGGGTTATAAAACAAAAAATCTTGCTCTCAAGAGCAATTGGTGGAATCACATCTTTTAAAGTTATGGTTTATTTATACTTCTTTGCAGATATTCTTGGCAGAATATCTTCCACTTAGAGATAGTTGACAATAAAAAACACTTACACTATATTAAAAAAGATAAAAGTTATGTATGGCAGATATGTATTCAGAGTAAGTGAAGTGAAAATCATTGGCTGGTAAATGTGCATGACTAATTAGACTTATGCAACTATAAACTTAGTGGTAGTTATAGAGAAAATTATTAAAGGAAAATATTTTAAGACTATCTTACAGAAAAAAAACCCTCTTCTGTTTATTGGAATTCATTACCTGGCAGTAGAAATAACCTATGTCCTAGAAGTTCCGCCTAGAGCTTCTGGTTTGGTTTAGAGATTTTTTTTGAGTAACATAATAATAAAATAAGGTAGACAAGCACAGGGAACATATTACGGCCAGAATGGCCTACATTAGCAGAAGCAGAACCAACTTACTGAATAGCTGTAAAAAAAACCCAGGAAGAAAAGTAAAAGAGGTGTTTTGAGACCTAGGCACGGCCTATGAAGGCGTTACCATTTGGCCACATTTGAAGACACGGTGCCCTTATGCTCTGAGTCTCAGGAAAATGAGCTGTAAGGAGGTTTAGGACCAGTGGACCACAACATCACACTCAGGGAAAGTAATTCAGGCTGGAAGAGGACTCAGGACATCTCAAGCCCAGCTCCTGACTACAGCAGGGTCAGCTCTGATAGCAGAGTTGGTCCTGAGGAGTAATGACAAATCCTTGCTTCCTCCAGGCAGGGCCAATTCCTCTCAAACTTGTGCTCTGTGAGGACTCTAGCTCTTGGCAGCAAGCTTTTGATAGCTAATGTTTGGAGGAAATTTCTGATGAGTACCAGGTCCTACACTTTACCCATTATCTTATTGAGGTGATACTGGGACTTTCAACAGCACTTCATTTGTGCTATGAATTAAGCAGTGACAGATAGTATTTCGGTGATAAAATTCGAAAAGCTATTCTGTCATAATGTTAAACTTCTCACAGGGAATTTCAGGGGACCAGAAACTCTGTTCTAGGAGATTCTCAGACCCAGTTTAGGACTTAGAAATTGGGTTCTGAAAACTGATTCCAATAGACAGCTTGCTCTCCTTTTTAGGAGGTAAAATATGTTTAGGTGGAAGAATGAAGGCTGTTTACTACTAGAGTGTCAAAAACCAGCCCAGTTTGCATTCATTAGCCATGCTTGCAAAGGAAATTGCAAAGGAAGGGAGGGAAAGGAAGCTTGCAAGAGAAAGATCTTATCAATGAGCACCATGAATCTGAAAAATCAAAGTATAACTAAAGGCTTGGATCTTTATCAGGGCTTGTTTTTCCTCTTCTATTTTTTAATGAGTCTTTTAGGTCTGACTACTTTTTCTTTACTTTTCATTGCTACCTTATATTGGATAAGCTGTTCCCCATGAAAATGAACACCATTATTTTTTCAGTAACCTCTTATAAATATGTTTAAGTAGAATTTATTCTACTACTAGTACTTTAAAAAATGATTTTTATGTTTGTTTTTTTGTGTTTTTTTTTAACATAAGCATGTGCTTAGTGAAATACGAGATAGTTAAAGCTTTTTATGTAAGTCATCCCCAACTGCACTGGAGATACTGCATTACTTCTGTTAATAAATTTTTTTGAGTAAATAAAATTTTGTTCTGAATGGTCAAATGGTTAGCTAGTCCCAGCTCACGTGCGGGGTGCCAACTGCTGGGGTAGAGTGTCTGTGTTAAAAGATTAAAATTTAGTCTACTCAATTTCTCTTAAAAGTGTTTAGAAGTGACTTGATAAGTCAGACACACGAAAGACCATTGATTCTGTGAAGCATTTGCCTTTCAGAGAAGTTCATAGTAAGAAGAAATGGTTGGGAACTGAAATTAAGCAAAATCAGCCATGAATGCAGCTGCCATTTCCTAAAAGTGCCACCTGGCACTGGAAAAATATGTCAAGAGAGTGACAGGATCTCTGTCACTTACTGCTTCAGGAGAAAAAAGAAGAAATAACTAAATAAAAGGTTAAACCCATTGGGGAAAAAAAAGCAGGACTGGAAAGAAAAAGGGAAGAATATCTAGTCCAGCCATAACGCAAACATTAGATGCTAGGTGCAATCTGTAACCAGTGTGATCTGTAGAGTGTGTGCAGACAGGCAGTTACAGCTTCCTAGGGAGGTGATCGAGGCTTCAAGCCCGTCAGTGTCTAAGAGACATTTGGACAGTACCTTTAATACCATGCTTTAATTCTTGGTCAGCCCTGAATTTGTCAGGCACTTGGAGCGCATTATCACTATAGGTCCCCTCCAACTGAACTATTCTATCCTTGTCTATTTCAGAGCGTCATGCAATGCTACTAATACTGGACCAGCAACATATGCCATGTTCCTTGCCAAGTTTTATTTCAGAAATAAATTATTCTTCTGCCATGCTAGATTGCCTGCCAAGAGCACAGTCTTTTATCACATTCATAAATTTTCTTCGAATAAACATCTTTCTTTGTAGATGAACAATCCCTGTGTACTTCATGGGTATGGGCCTTTTTAAAAGGCTGATTTTTTTTCAGACCACAGCACGGCGAATTATTTCAGTATCTGAAATTTGTTTCTGCTTTTTAAGAACCCTCTCTACTGAAGAATAATTGCATTGAATCTAAAATGGATCTAAAAGAAAATAATTTTAAATCCCACATTCACACAAAGTGGTCATTTGAAAGAATTTTGGAGCTGGAAAGCTGTTGATTTTTGTCATGCACAAACCCTAAGATGCTGTGACTAGGTAACCTAACAGTTTCACGGGAATAAAACGGCCTTCAAATGTCTGCATACCTGCTGTGCTCACAAAAGTCAACATGGCTGCTGTGCCCAATGTTCTCCTAATTTCTTCAGGAGAAACTACCAATTTCTTTGTACATACATACATACCTACATACCTTACATGCATAATGAAAGCTTTGGCAGTTTGATAGGAATGTACACTGTTAGTGTGGCTAAAGGAAAAAAACCATTCCATATTCAATTGAACTTTTACATTCTCGTTTCCATAGTACTACTCCTGCACACTTGGTGTTCTCTTTAATAGACTAAATTTGCTGGTTTGTCTTTTCTCTAGGGTCTCTCTTCCCTATCTATGTCTTTTTTCTTTCATTTTTTACGTATAGGAAGATAATGCCTTTGAGAACTGCCTCTCTCTCTGCCACATCTGGATGAAATGGGCCAGCATTTTCATTATTAAGAAACACTAGCAGAAAGACTTCTGTACTCATGCAAATAATGTGGTCATGATGTCTGTTCCCTTGGAAAGACAGGCTAAACCAGGAACTCACTTACAATAACATTTCCAGTGCAATACCGTGTAATCAAACTGAGAGCCAAAGAAAAGCAGAGATATTTGATGTTTCATTCTACTGGGAATGATTTTTTGCATCAAAAAATTGCTTGACAGACATTATACAACTTTACAGTAATTGTTACTAAAATAAAAGATGTCTGGAAAAGATGCAATTTCACGCACAAATAGGAATAGGATTCTATCAAGTATAAAAACAATCTTGAAAGTCCATCCAGTAGCAGAAAACATTTGTCATACAAAAGTGTACTTCTATGTATTGTACTATTTTCAAAACATATTTTGGAATACCTCATTTTTTTGTCATTTAGATCCAAATACAAAATGCTCTCCATAATGTTGAGATATCACTACTTCAGGTTTATGTTAAATTTATTATTTTGAATTTTACCCAATAGATGTTCACACTCAGAAACCCAAATCCAATTTCAAGTGTTTGGTGAAATTTAAAATACATACTATAACAACAACAAAAAAAGTGTTCTTCAAGGGAGGAAAGAATGCTATCTGCAAGGCTAAAGTTAATGGAGGGTCTTGTCCTTATCTTTCCCCAGTTATTTTTCTATTCTGTACTGTTGAATCCTCTTCATATTAAATGCTTTGACAGGAACAGCAAGTAAAATCTGAATTTGGTGGATAATAGATAATTTTCAATTTTTATTAGTCACCAAACAATTAGACAAAGCTTTTACTGAAAGTGGAACACAGGAGTGACATGACTCCTAATAGTACAGAAATAGTGTCAGGACACTGGGCAGGATACAAGAGAGCTCTTTGTGCCTCACTGTATATGAAATGAAGTGCCAGTTTACTTGTTCGAAGAGAAATAGAAAACAATGACTATTATAGCTCAGTGAAATACCTAGGTTGCTTATGCAGTCTTAATTGCCATTGCATATTCATATAGAAAGCTACTGAATTAATGCCATAGTGTGCATGTATGTGTGTGTTTAAGTAATACAACTACGAATGGGAAGAGGGTGAATGGTTTTGTATGGAAGACTACAAATTTCTCCATGTCCTTTCACTCACTATATGTGATTTCTGATTAAATTGCAGATTTTCTGAATGTGAATTGTTGATAAATGCTAGTCCTGCTTAAGTCAAAATGCTCAAAAAGTACCCTTTTCCAAAATACACAAAGTAAGAAATTATTTGTTCCATTGTTAAAAGTAGCTTCAGACAGAAAAGAATTCCGGGACACTCAGGATTTTTATTAATACATTGTATTTATCACACCTGTCCAATTTTGAACATGTGCTCACATACAGAGGCATTTTCTGCCTTACTCATGTTACTAATCCCGCTGGTGAAGAGCAAAGCCTTTTAGACCAGTGTTTATTCTCTAATATATAGCAGGTGATTAAACATGCTCTCCAAAGTAACTGAAGTATGACATGCAGCTCTGTTAGATGTGTGCAATAAATAGAAGACATTATAAAAAGAGATTTACAGAATCTATTACTGTCTCCTGCTGAAGACAAATATAAAATGAAGTCCTAAAGCGAACATACTATAAGGAATTAAATACTAGAAAAGGTTGCTTGTGCAGCACTTTTTTTCCCTAGGGGTCCAGTTTAAAGCAGGCCAAGCTGAGGACAATGAAGAACAAATATAAAATGTGCTGAAACCTTGAGAAAACATGAAAGGCTATTGAACGGATGCATAGATATAATCTGAACAGCTGCTTTACAAAATCAATTAGGGAAAAAAAACCTGGAAAACTATAAAAAAATAAATGATTTTTCATGATGAACATTATTTTCTTCATCATGAAAAATCCAGTAAAAGGAGCATTGCCTAGGAAAACAAAGGTAATTCAGCAAAAATATGTGATTTATCTTTGCCAGACTGGTTGCAGCAATTTACAAAAATCTGTCCATTTGTCTTAGACTTTAAGCTTGCTGCAGACATTGCCAATAAGTCTTGCCGTTACTTTTGACATCACAAATATCTGCCTGTGGAAATGACAGAGCTGGTGATCAAAGCATAAATGCAATGTAATGCATGAAGTGTTTACAATCTGCATATCACTTACGCAGTCAGCAATGTTCTTTTCAGAGAACAAAAAATACCTAGGAAGGTGAGGTTGTATAAGTGTCTGAACACATGAACCAGAAAGAAAATTAAAACTGACAAAAAATGTCCAAAGGACAAATATTACTGTCTTACCTCCTTGCTTTGATAATGTTTCAGATTTATAAAAATATAAAAGTGAAATATAAAAATACACTGACAATAACTGAAAAGTTGAATTGTGAAGTAATTGTTGAAAAGTTTATTGTGAAGTAAAAAAATATAATTAATAATGGGAGTATTTAATGTTTGACCTTCATCCCAAAACACTTGAGTATATGTTACAGATTTTGGATCTGAACCTACAAGCTGTACTGCAGATTGTTTCTTTTTTACTGGTGTACTACACAAACACAAAAATCTGCCTGCAAATCTAGGTAGAACAGACCTTGTGAAACTGAGCTGCTGCACAGACATGTACTTACTTTTTCATGCAAAATATGAAATTTCTGCATTATACATTCAGAAACTTACTCTGCTAGCTGGAAGCATTCCTTTTCCAAATTGTTCACCTTTCCCTCAACTCTTCACGGAGAGCAGTCAGGTAAATATTCCTACTCCTGTCTGGGAGTAGATCAAACATCCATCCATCCATCCATCCATCCATCCATCCATCCATCCATCCATCCATCCATCCTCCTCACCACCAACTTAATTATATATTATTTATACTACAGGCTCCCCAGGGAAGTGGTCACAGCACCAGCCTGACAGCGTTCAAGAAGTGTTTGGACAAAGCTCTCGGGCCCATGGTGTGATTCTTGGGGTGTCCTGTGCAGGCCCAGGAACTGGACTCGATGAACATGATGAGTCCCTTCCAAGCCAGCATATTCTATAAGTCTATGATTCTAGGATTCTATGTGAACTGAAGAACCTCTATGCGTCAAAGGGAAATAAAACAGAGGTGAGCAGAAACAATACCACATCTCTTTGTAAACTGAGTATTTGCCCATCCCTTCTATAAATACAGCCTGCTAAAAGTTTGAATACTTCGTCAGATCTTCAACCTATTCCAAAATGAGTTTACAGCACAGGCTTTTTCCTGTTGGTTGAAAAGCTAGCATCTAGAATAGCTAATTTACAGAACTTTGCAGAAATGTATGCTATTGAAATTTGAAGCATCTGAAGGCTGAAAGAAAGATTGTACTTACAATTTAGGCAATCAGCCACCCTTTCAAACTGATGAATATTTACTCTTTTTCAGTAAAACTCTAATGATTTTTAAACTCTGAAATTATATATATTTCTTAGCTCCCTATTCCATTTATTCCATTCTCCACTACATCAGTATACAAACTTGCTGCTTTTGAGGAGTTTTTTGGCTAGTTTTAATTTTCTTTTTTTTTTTTTTTCCCCATTATGAGTATGCTGGCTTCATCCTCAAAAGGAAAGGAACGTTTATTAGAGCATATTCCAGGACATTACAAAGTTAACTCTGCATTCACATCTACAGCCTTCAAGATTTTGCAATGGAGGCAGACAGCAGTCCCCTTATGTTGGACATTTCTTCTGGTCTGTTTCTCAATAGCATCTGTGTCCTGGCATCTTCATACCCACTGACTGACTAACAGTGTCAATTTTCATCTGTTATTGAGGAATACTCTACACTATGGAATCATAGATTCATTAAGATTGGAAAAGATCTTTAACAACCTTAAGCCCAACTGCCAACCCAGCATCACCACCATGTTCACTATTAAACCATATCCTCAAGTGCCATATCCAAACATATTTTGAACATTTCCAGGAATGGTCACTCCACCACAGCCCTGGGAAGCTTGTTTCAATGTTTGACAATCCATACTGTAAAAAAATTTTTCCTAATATGCAAACTAAACCTCCCTGGCACAGCTCGAGACCATTTCCTCTTACCATGTCACTTGCTGCCTGGGAGAAGGGGTTGATCTCCACCTGTCTACAACCTCCTTTCTGGTTGTTGTAGAAAGTGATAAGGTCCTCCTGAGCCTCCTTTTCTTTAGGATAACAAACCAAATTCCCTCAGTCGCTTCTCATCAGACCCTTCCCTGTGCTCCAGATGCTCCAGGCCCTTGCTCAGCTCCACTGCCCTTCTCTGGACTCGCTTCAGCAACTCAGTGTCCTGAACGAGGGGCCCAGAACTGAACCCAGCACTCAAGGTGCCTCACCAGTCCTGAGTACAGGGGAACAGTCACTGCCCTGGTCCTGCTGGCCACACTATTGCTGATCCAGGCCAGGATGCTGTTTGCCTTCTTGGCCACCTGGGCATGGCTGGCTCATGTTCAGCTACTGTTGACCAGCACCCCCAGGCCCTTTTCCCTAGGCAACTTTCCAGCCCCTGCCCCAGCCTGTGGCACTGCAGGGGTTGTTGTGACCCAAGGGCGAGACCCAGCACTTGGCCTTGTTGAACCTCATCCAGTTGGCCTCAGGCCATCGATCCAGCCTATCGAGATGATTCTGCAGAGCCTTCCTGCCCTCCAGCAGATCAACACTCCCTCTCAGCTTGGCGTTGTCTGTGAACTTGCTGAGGGTGCACTCCTGAAATGACAGGAGAAATAAAGGAAGACACTCATAAGGACACTGCCAGTCTGAAGAATCAGCACAATGAACTAGCAAAATTAATCTGCCACTTTTAGAGTGCTTAATTAGTAGCTCATACACCTGGATCAGACAGTGTATTACCAGCCTTTCTCAACACTGTCACTCAGGTTGAATCTTCACATACCAAACAATCTTTGGTAGCAGTTATCACTTTCAGGTGACGCTCAAAGAGCAAGAAGAGTCCTGGGAACCCTCAGGAGGAGAATCTGTGAGTGACAAAGATGAGCAGAAGAAATCAAAGCATACAAGGACTTTTGGAAGGCGGGAGCTGATAAATATTGTTGGCTGTTTGTGCCACAGAGTGGAAGAAATTTCTGGGTTTTTCCCCATCCTCTAAGTTGCCTATCTCTTTGAACTAACCACAGACTTTCTTAACAATTCCACAATAAGTTTTTCATGTAATTACTGGTTTATGCATGTGCCAGACATAACGTGGCAGCAGAATCTTTGTGCTTACTGTTGAGTAAGCAATACACAGGCACAGTCAGAGTGCCAAGTATTTTCAAGAATAATGCAATTGTCTTTGTCTAAGAAGGGTGAAGGGTTGTGCTAATAAAGAAAAGAGCTGTACCCTTAGAGGGAAGAAGAGAGGGAGAGAAAGAGAATGGATGAAAAAATATGAGTTAAGCAGGACCTGTTAAAAGTGCTAGGAAATGCCACTAAATATGGAAATGCAAGTGATATATTATAAAGTGATTTGGTGCCTGCAAAATTAATTATAGGGACTCAGGAGAGAGGACAAAACCATAAGAAAGTGTATGCCCTTTCTGCATGTAAACACATACACATATAGAGGAAGAAATCCCAGCCCCTATATTTGCCATTCCTGGAAGATTTTCAGCATCTGTACCCTCCTCCACTTTTCAGTTACTAACCCAATGATCACAGCTGAATTGGTTGTGGGGCCAGCACTCAGGGAGAGAAAGGAGGAAGCTGAGAATTTGCCTGTGTGTTATCCTGCTCAGACTGTGTATTTCTGTAATGGTTTTGTCATCTCATCTCCCATCACAGATAGATGCACCAGAGAGAAAGAGAAGTGAAAAAAACCAATAAAATTCCAGACATCTCTGCTGCCAAGTACAAATTCTGGTTGCTTATTCAGGTCTATTTTAGATTTTATGTTTAATGATTCACTTTTCATCTGGGAGCCTGTTAAAACTCCTTCAAGCCTATGAATAGTCTACAGCTAGGTTTTTGAAACAAAGGCAACTATTATTGCTTTTAATAAACAGTGATTTTGTTGAAGTCAGACATGCTTGTTAAGTCATTACCGCACTCTTCTCTTAAAACCCATCAGCTATTAAACTGCCTAAACAAAAATTTTTTAAATTTTTAAAAATTTAAGTTTTCTTAAAGTCTAGTTCCAGCCCTGCTGAGTCAAACAATGTTTCATTTCATTGGAACTACAGGATCAAGCTTGTGCAATTAACATGTTAGATTTGTCTTCAGTAATCGAATGTCATGAAAACCTCTTCAAGGCTTGTACTTCACAAAAAAGAAACAGACTTCTGGAGTTCGAGGGAAATAAAAATGTTGACCATGTTATACAAGGGCATTTTTCCTCTTCAGAAATTTCCAATACTACAAGAATTGTTCTTTCAAATTAGAACAAAACTGAAAAAGATAGACATTTTGCAGATGCCAATATACTCTAAAATTATTTTCCAAAATTCACTGAAATGAAACTTTACTTTATGTCATTTTTTTACTTTATTTCAACAAATTTGTTTCATTCACTGAAATGAAACTTTAACTTACTTTAAAGAACATTTGAATATTTGACTCAGTATCTCAAATTAAATATTTCAGATGTAATTGAGAGCTAAAATAGAAGGACAAATGCCTATTTGACACTGGAAATTTTTCTTCATATCAGAAATTAAAAAAAAAGTAGGATTTTTTTCTTGGGAAGAAAATTAGAGGTATAACACAACACTAAAAAAAATTTTTGCTGAAACAAACAGTTTTCTATGTCTTATTTTATCTTCAACAGGTAATAGTTTTGGCTAGCAACATTTCCAACCTACTACTTTTAGTCTGTATTGATGGGTACTGATTTCTGACCCTTGGATCCTCCACAGTCATCCCTGTATATTTTGACAAGTGTCTCCAGTGATTGAATACTTACTTTCTGTCAAATTAGGGTGGTTTTTTTACCTTCACATAAAACTTTGATATACACAAAAACCCCATTTGGTTTAAACACAGCTATACTGTTCTAGCCCATACTAATTCCTGAACTACGCCTTAAAATTGTCATGAGACTATAAACTGGGAAGAACTCTCCCTGGAAGTGTTAAAGTGCAGGCTGGATGGGGTTTGGAGCAACTTGGTCTAGTGGAAAATGTCCCTGCCCTTGGCAAGGAGTTGGAACTAGGTGATCTTTAAGGTCCCTTTCTACCCTGGCCATTCTGTGATTCTGATTCTACTTCAATATATCAGTCAATAAAAAAAGCTTTATCTCTGAGAGAAAGGTAACTTCAGCTGTTTTCAACTGAGAACAGTAAGTAATTTTGCAACTAAATTGTATTTTATTTAAGTGTAATGAAAATTATTGTTCTCCTCATCCTTCCTACCTAAAATATATGGTGACTTGCTCCTAGTATCCACTTATTCTCTGCTATATAGTCTGGTGTGAATTTGGAAAACTCATTCTCTTAGTCTAATAGTTGCTGCATCCTACTTGATTTCCTCCTCGACAGCTCAAAAAAGTAATTTCTTTCACTTGAATACTTATTTCCTGCTGCTTTCAGCAAAAGTAAACACCACAATTGGTTTTGGATACTGATGTCAAGATGTACCTGTCAGAAACCTCATTTACCAACAAACCTGAAATCAGAATTTACACTTAGCTTGAGAACTGAGTCTGCAAACAGAAAGAAGAAGGAGCTATTGAGAGCCCTTCATTTGCATGTGGGGCTCTTCAGAGGATTTGATGCTCCTGATTCCTCCCTCCATGTGCGGGTGAACTCCTAAAATAGAGGCTTGAGCTTCGTGCTGCCATCCTGTGGCCAAGGAAATGATTAAGGATGATCCCTAAAAATTCTACACTATTACACATCAGAATAATGGAAATCAAGGAAGAAGTTTTTTTGGGGGGGTGGGGGGAGGGGAGGAGAGGGGGGGAAAGTGTTTATTCTCCTAGGGAATTAAACCGTGTTTAGTTAAAGGAAAGGAAGAAAAAGACTCAACCAAGGAAATCTTGGATACCAAATAACGAACATAAGTTGTTAAACGCTGGAGTCAAACCATGTATTACTAAACATGCATTGTAACTAAATTTGGTTTATGTTCCAAGTGGACCTCTTTATACACATCCCTTTTTAGGGATTCATCTTCCTTTCAACAGAAACTGGAATAAAGGATTAAGTCACCAATTATGTCAATTCCTGGCTATCCATTACTTCCTGATGTTGCTGTGGCCTCAAAGACAAGCAGAGTTGAAATTGAGTTTGGTTGTACCTTCTGCAGCCGAGGTACCCAATATGTTTTCAGGACCTCTGACCGCAGGAAGTCAAATGCCACCTCTGGGTTTGCTGGAAGTACTTTTCACTTGCAGCCACTCTGGCTCGGACGTGTCTGTGTCCACATTCAACCCAGTATGACCACCCAGTATTACACACAGACATGCAAATGGGAATCTGGATCATTGGTTTCTCCTCATCTTTGCTCCACACATTGGTAGTTATGCCCAGGACTGATACATTGAATATATTTCCGCTTGTCCACTACCTGGTCCCCTAACTTGTCTTTTAACCCAGATCAAGGGTTGCACAGGTTGTAGGCTCGGTAGTGACCTCTGGAATCCACCTTGTTAGTTAGTTTTTTAGGTATTAATGGCAAATTTATTTCTCATTCAGAATAAAAACAAACCTTTCTTATTCTCATATTTCATTATTTATCTGTGTGTAACTACACTGGTTAGACATTCAATGGAATCTACTTTAGTAGAGGAAGCCCAAACCCAACCACCTAATTTGTATTACATGGTAAGATGGGATATACCTTTCCCTAGTTCAGAAAAGACATCTTACTTAAAACTGACCCTTAAAAAAAGCTGTGGTTTTTTATTTCTCCTTCATTAGGTAAAAAAAAAAAAAA
>VZTE01002391.1:43968-59588 GCA_013397775.1 Eulacestoma nigropectus
AAAAAGGAAAAAAAAAAAGGAAAATAAAAAGGAAAGCCTCTGCTCTCACTTTTCTTGAGTGAAAGATCAGACCAGGTTAGCAAAAAAATCATGATTTTCCCTTTCTGATGCAAAGTTTGTAGCAGATTGTAGTGGATTCTACCTATTGTAGCTGTAAACTGAACACATTGCTGCTTCTTCTCTATTAAACCTTGTCTGCTTCACTTACTTTGTTTCAACACTCTTGGTCTGTCATATTTATTTGTAAGTAAACTAAATACCGATGGCTGGGAAGGAAACAAACCAGGTATCTCCAAAAAGAGCACATAGCTGCACCACAGCAAGACAGACTGCTGACATGTATGCACAGAAACTGGAATAAAGCATATTCTCAGACAGAACTTAAATTTTACAATTGCAGATAAATGGTTTCTTCAGCATTTTGGGCTAGATTTGCAAGAGGTTATTCAAAGCAAATCAATTCAGAATTAGTTTCTCTCAGACAGTGAAATAAATTGAAACCTGTGGAAAACACTCCAACGACTGCTTTTTCTCCTCAAAAACATCATCTCATATCCCCTACCCTCAAAGAAACCCCTCCTCCTTCAGAAGAATATTTAATAAAGTATTCCCTTCCAAGACAATTGCAAATTTAACAGTTGCCAAATTAATGCCTATTTTTTTTTTTTTTTGACTCCTGAATACTAGCTCAGTTCTCCAAAGCCAAATAACTTTTCTTTAATCACGGCAGAAGAAAGTTGCCCCCTTGTGCATATGCACAGCAGTACAGCCCTTAATTACATAATTAGAAAGTATTTTCCCCTCTTCATCCAGCATATCAGATTCAGTACAATTGAGGAATGAACTAGGGATGCACGGTGATTACAGATCTGTGTGCTTTATTTCAAGCTAAAAAGGAAAAACAAAGGGAAATAAAATTGAACAATACTCTAGAGAAACTGATTCTACTCTAAGCTCTGCCACTGAGTTTCCAGGTGATGTCAGAGAAATCTTTTAACTCTAAATACGTCCAGTTTGCCATTCACAATGTAGCTCTCATTTGCTGATGAAATTGGGATTCTGGCTCTACAAAAGCTTGCACAACACAAAAATGAAAAAAACCAGCACATACACAGAACATATGAAATGCTTCAACACCCTGGAAAATAATTTCTTGCTGTTTTAACTAAAGAAAACTTATAAAATTAGTAACAATTTAATTTCTCACCGTCTCAGTACCTTAACTGTAGGGTGGGAATAAGAACTTTCAGTGTTTCTGTGAAAATTGATTTGGTTTTATTCATTTGAAGGCCTAATTTCAAGACACCCACACAATTGGTGTGGGTGTCTTGAAATAAGCTAGGAAAAGTAGTTACTCTTTATGTAGAAAAACATTTGAACCCTGGAATATGGCTTAAATCATGCAAATGTGTGAGAAAAAAAGTACAATGAAAGTCTATTTAGTAATTTTCTCCATTGTGCAGTAAACAAGAAAAATCCCGTGTAAAGAAAAAGGAGACACAGTCACTAATAATATCATTATGTGTGTAGAGAATTAAAGTAAGATTGCTGAGAAAATCTGTACTTTCCAAAATGTAAGCACTTTTGATCTTTTGTTGTAACTTCACCTATTCTAAGTGCTTTATAGGCAATGAGGACATACACAAGCCATGAAAGAACTTAACAAGGGCCAGAGAAGTTCTGTTTGAAATGCTGCCTTTATAAATATCAATAATCAGTTCTCCACCAAGTGATCAAATACGTTATTGAAGAAGTTTAGATTTAAAATTTAAAAAAAAACAAGCGTGTAAAACCAGACCATTGTTATTCTTAGTAAATGAAACCCAGAAAAAAAACCCCCAAATTCTGATCATGAAGACCAAAAAACCACCTTATGGCAACAGTGGAGATTACTTGAAACAGATATTAAGGAATTCACATAAAGATTTCCATCCGTCTTAAACAGAGGCTCATAGCAAACAAGAACCTTCAAGCAAATTCATTTATTTTTGAAGATATCAAGAAATTTGATTGTCTAGTAAAACCTGATTAAATTTTTACTTCAATATAAAGAAAAGAATAATGTTTAACACATGTAACTAAATTTTTTGATACTTCATACTACCAAGTAGAATTTCAAGAGACATCTAGTAAAGCATGGGAGAGGCGGCCACTCAATCTGCAACAACTTGGCCAGAAAAAAAAAAAGACTGTCTGTTTTGAGTTGGCAGTTTTTGAGCCAACATCCACCATTGTTAAAAAATTACAGGTATACAGGCTGATCCCCTTAACTTCTGTGCCCATAAATTTCTGGGTTCAAGAGGTTACATTCCTGAGCCAGTTTTTGGAGCTGGTGCTATGTTCAGTTCAGCAGCCTGCATTTTCTGGGCTCTTCTTCCAGTCCTGAAGCAGGAAACACTAACCTCGAAGGGATGGGTTTCATAGCACTTCGGTACTGCAGTTAATGTAGTTACAACGAAGATCTATGGCACCACCTGAAATATTTAGTGTAAATGCCACAGAATTCAGAACACATAACAACTCCTGTGAGCCCATAGATGAGAAATCCAGTGACTAACACAGCGAGCCTGCAGTCTCAATCAAAAGAACAGTGAGATGACAGCAGTGTCTCAGCAGAACTGATTCATTCACACTCACATTAAGTTACTGCCTGTAAACACTGATGTGTATCTGTATCAGAACTCCAGCAGTTGTCTCCTGTGGTAAGTTGGCACCTGTTCCAAACATGGGAACATCAACCACAACATTGTCAGCAACATTACCTTACTACTACTGCTCCAGTGGTTAATATTGCTCCAGTTCTAACCATCAAAGTTACTGGAAATAATGAGTCCTTAATTTCTGCCAGGGGACCATGAACTGAGCCCCCAAGCACTCCCATGCACATGAGGGATGGGAAACCCAGAGCCTGGTGTCCAGCAAGTTCACTTGGATTCTGGATAGTGATCGTACTTGGGAGAGCATTTCATAGGAAGGATATGTCTCCTTGTCAGCACTTACTACACAATAGAAAAGGGTGCACTTGTTGAAAGAGGAAGGAAGCCAGAGAGGAAGGAGGAAAGGTGGAAGAAGGCAAGACGTGGAATTGTTTATAGTCCAGCAAAATACAATCACTTGGTTCATACAGTCATTAACGGCACCTCTGAATGATACCTCTGCAAGAAGGTTCACCTTTCCATTC
Organism: Eulacestoma nigropectus; assembly: GCA_013397775.1. Classification (NCBI taxonomy): domain Eukaryota; kingdom Metazoa; phylum Chordata; class Aves; order Passeriformes; genus Eulacestoma; species Eulacestoma nigropectus. Next base: position 47,150 of record VZTE01002391.1, read on the forward strand.
CTTTCATGGCTCCTCAAAGGCCTCTTCATAGTCCACTCCACTCCATTCCATTTCATATTCCTTCAAGTGATCTGGACACAGCTTCTCATCCTCGAGAAGCTGACAGCAGAACAACATAAAAAGCAGCATTCACAAGCAAAAGACAGAAAACAAATGCCTTTCCAAAACAGAAAACCTGTATGTTGTAACATGCAACTTGTTGCTAAAAGTGCCAAACGTGTACATAAACTTACAATAAAAGGTGATAAAATATGTTAGCAGCACTTTATCCATGTTCCACTGACAGCTGTTTATACACTTAAGGGTACTGCCCTCTCATGTTAATAGAAGCAGTTCACAGAGCTTGCCCGCTTTGACCAAGTCCTTCTTCACAGCAGCTTCACAGCATGGCTGGAGGGGCCCATTTTAGGGTTACACTGGCTCTGGGGAAAAAACCACTAAGAATCCTAAATGAAATGTTTCCTGAGTGCTTAGCTGATAAGGAAGAGGAAGCCTGGCTGATTACAGTTCAGCTTGGGAGCTGCTGCTGAAGAAAAGTCCAAGCTGACTGACAGCAGACAGCCAAAATAAAGAAAGGAAAAAAGAGGCTTGGGCTAGCAGCCATCTTTGCCAGAGACAGTAGGAGAGTGTTAGGTAGCATATTCCGGAAAGAACATTTCACTATTTGGCAGTAGCCCCAAGAAAGTGGGCACTTGGCTTTGGCTGGTAACGTTAGTAGATGCATGTTCTGTCAGTGATGGTAGGATACCTGCTGCCACACATCTGTGTCAGATATATCACTGACATTATTCAGAAATATCCTCAGGAGAAAAGCTTGCAAGCACTTCTGTTTTCTCCATTGTTGGTAACAGAGTATCACTTCTAGGAATCAGGCAATACAGGCTGAACGTTGACTCTACTTCTGTATTTCTGCAACAGGCAAGGGAAACTCTCATCTTTGTCCCACAATCAACAACACTCCTGTGAAAGTCTTGCTGGAGTCAGTTTATTCTGTAAACTTCAATATGGTGGAAGTAACTAGAAAATATTACTTTGCCATGCTAGTTAACTTTTTATAACACACCTGTTCCATCCATATAACCTCTTACTGAGATTAAATAACAACTTGGGCACTAGATTCCTGATGACTAGCTAGGAAGAAAAGAGACACACTTGGAGGCCTTGCTGCAGAATTTTTAAGGCAATGTTGTATTTCAGTGCATGGGCAGAGAGTCCCTGAGAAGTCTGCCATGAATATTTCTAGGACTGAATGTCAACAGTTTTGAAAAGTGCAAAGGACATTATTGACACACACACCAATAGTCAAAATAGGTCAGTCTATTTAACAACCCAAAATGGTCATTGGTCAAAGGCTAACCTTCAACAAAGCATGTGCTCTATTCCTTCCACTGTTCAGAGTTGCAAGTTCACTCTGAAGCACAGACAAGTTTATAATGCTTCTTCTACATACAAGACTTGTAGTCCATTGTCAGTCTCAGATTTAAACAGCCTCTGAACAAAATACTCGAATTCTGAAAATACGACACTATTATCATCTTGCCATTTAACTAGAGAAAAATTTTAAGAAGCTGTAGATTTAACTTCGCTAAATAAATCATATTCACAGTAGGCTTCTCTTGCTTTTGCTCACTGGAGAATGGCACATATGCTATCCAAAACTGAATTTGTGTTTGCTGCAAGAAAAGAAACAAAAGACAATCCTAAATGTTTCCACAGGATTTTGCTGTGGAAGGTCATATTCAAGGCAAGTCTCACACTTTGGCATAAGGGGTGTTGCATACAGTTACTTCACTGTACTTTGCACTCAAAAGCACAGCTGAGGTGACAGAAGAGTGACCACAGCAACAATACCCAGAAAAAACCCCAAAACTTTGCAACTTGCATTTCTAAATCATAGTTTTGCCCTTTTATGGATTTAGAAAGACAACAAAACTGAATCTAACGTGAGAATTTTTATTTTCATTTAAAATTTGAAACATTACAAATTATTTTGTTTCTGATTTACGGAATCTAGCAATGCAAACAGGCAGAACAGTATCTACAGTGTTAAAAAATGAGGAAAATATTTCAGTTTCATAGGTATTGAAGACATGTATCTGCACCAAGAACAGCAGAGTTTGCATTCAAATAAAAAAATAAATATTTTATAATTAACAAGTTTTTAATAAATCCTACCTTAGCTTTCTTTTTCTTGAAACTTACATCAACACAAGTGAATTTAAGGGTTTTTCTTGGGGACAGCTAGAGTTGCCAAGTTAAGCAATTAAAATCTTCAAGACTCTCTATTATTTTTTATCCAAAAGACTACAAACACTTCAGTTAAATCAATATTGCACACTGGCATTCACGTATTTCATGGTATCTTAGTGGAAAACATAAAAAATTGGACCAGAAGCACCACAGCTGCTCAGGCAAATAAGCCCTGGTCTTACATTGCCTCTGGGAAAATGAATGCTGTCATGTCCAGCTTGGACTGAATAAGGTTTAGAACGTCCATCCTGCTCGCAGATATAAAGCCGTTGTGCAGCTACGCATATTAAATTTAGAACCCTATTTTCTGCATTTACTTTCTAATATCAAATGGTTCCAAAGCTGCTACAAAATCTAAGGCTCTAAATCAACTGAAGTCATTTAGAGCACTAGAATTGAAAATATGCTAACTTACCTTTTATATGGGTAGGGGAGGAAGGGAAATTATTTCTACAACTCAGGGCCAAAGGCATGACAGCTGCAGCAACCTTTGTATATGTTTCCATCACCATATAATCACAGAAACATAGAATCATAGAAGGTCCTAGATGACTGAAAGCTGGCAAACATCCCAATTCTTAAGAACGGCAAGAGGAATGACCTTGGTAACTACCCACCTGTGAGTCTCATCTCAGTGCCTGGCAAAACTATGGAGAAGATTATTCTGTGGGTATTCTGAAAAATACCTGAAGGACAACACAGTCATCATGCATAGCCAGCATGAGGGGAAAGTCCTTCTGATTTCCTTTCATGACAAGATTCTCTGCCTCACTGATCAAGGGAAGCCAGTTGAGGTAATCATCTTTTTGGATTTCAGTAAAGTCTTCAATGCTGTCTTTCACAGTGTCCTGGACAAAATGTCCAGCACTCCGCTGGATAAACACATCATCACAAACACAGCAACTGGCTCATGGGTTGGGCACAAAGGGTGACAGTGAATAGGGTGACATCAGGCTGGTGATCTGTCACTAGTGACGTTCCACAGGGTTCCATTCCAGGCGCAGTGCTCTTCAATGTCTTGACAGATGACTTGGATGCAGGATTTGAAGGCATACTAAGCAAGTTTGTCAATTATACTTATCTTGGGAGGTGTCATGGGTTGACCTGGGCCTGCTGCCAGGCACCCATGAAAGCCACTCACTCACTCCCCTCTGCAGCTGGACAGAGGAGAGAAAACATAACGAAGGGTTCATGGGTTGAGACAAGGACCAAGAAAAACCCCTCATCAAATACCACCATGGGCAAAACAGGCTCAACTTAGGGATATGAAGTGAATTTATTACTAGCAAAATCAGAGGAGGATAGTGAGAAGTAAAACAAGCCCCTAAAACCACCTTCTCCCCACCCCTCCCTCCTTCCCAGCTCTACCTCCTACCCCAGAGATGCAACGAGACAGGGAATGGGGGTTGTGATCAGTTCATCTCCTGTGGCTTCTTCTGCTGCACAGGAAGAGGATTCATTCCCCTGCTGCACCGTGGGGTCCCTTCCACAGGAGACAGCTCTCCATGAACTTCTCTGACGTGGCTCCGTCTCATGAGCAACAGCTCTCCACGAATTGCTGCAAAGTGAGTCCATCTGACAGGCAGCTGACCTCCCCAGACTGCTGCAGCATGGGTCACTTTTCCATGGGGTGGAGTCCCTCAAGGACAGGCTGCTCCAGCATGGGAGTAGGGCCCCTCTCTCCACAGGTCTCCCACAGGATCACAGCCTCCTCCCACATCTGCTTTGGCGGGGGCTCCTCCATGGGCTGCAGGTGGATCTCTGCATCCCCATGGACCTCCACGGGCTGCAGGGGCACAGCTGCTTTGCCATGGTCATCACCACGGCCTGCAGACAAATCTCAGCTCTGGCACCTGGGGCACCTCCTCCCTCTTCTTCTCCACTGACCTTGGTGTCTGTATAGTTTTTCTTCTCACATGTTCTCACCCTGCTCTTCTCTGGTTGGAATTAAAACAGTGCAACAACTTTTTGTTTATCTTTCTTCTTAAATGTGCTATCACAGAGGCATTACCACCATTTCTAATTGTCCCAGGCTTGGCCAGTAGCATGTTCATCTTCGGAGACACCAGGGACTGGCTCTGCTGAACATGGTGGAAGCTTCTAGCAGCTTCTCACAGAAGCCATCCCTGTGGGTGAAGCACCCCCCACTACCAAAAACCAATGTAAAACCAATACAAGAGGAAAGAAATGGAGGGTGTTTTGTTTAGAAAAGATGGAGAGGTAATATAATGATCTTGAGAAATGGCAGATCTGCAACAGAACAAAGCTCTTTCTACCATTCACTGTAGCTCAAGTGCAACAGGCTTAAAATGACTAAAACCAAGATTTGGATTTCATATCAGGAAAGGCAAAACTAAAGATCTGCTAGAAAGAACAGTTAAACTTTGAATTAAATTTCATCACCTATCTGAACAATCTTCTGGGAAGTGTAATATTAACTTTCAGTAGCATCACAAAAAAGCAGTCTGCTTTGATTCAGCAGGTTTAATGTATATCTTCATAAAACTGAGTTTTCTGTTTAGAAAGATGAAGGGCCTTTGGACTCTATTGGAGCACAGAATAAAAATAACCGTATTTGGTCTGAGTAGAAATCCATGTAGTCACACATCTCTTTTTGGACAGTGGCCAAGGCAGGTACAAGGACTAATAACAGCGCAAACATATTCCCTGTGAAATCTCCCAAGTTTCAAAACATGGCATACAGACCTTTCAATAAAGTTCTTGTGGGAGTTTCATCAAGATTGCTCATAAATGCCATTTACCTCACCTACAGGCTTTTTGCTGGCTTTGGTTTAAGAAAAAGCCGTGGAAGGAATAAAGAATTTATTTATTAAAAATGAGTACTTCTTTATACAGTGCATGGTCCAGTCAGCTGTTCAACTGACACTGACTTTTCTTTAAAACACAAACAATTAAATTAAATGCTTGGGTGAGAATGTGTACTGTTTCATCCTCTGCCTTTATGGATCAAGTCTTCTAAAGCTAGTATGAATGAATCTTTGTTTTTATCAAACAGTTAGGCTTAGGGAAGACAACTGATAAACAAAGTGCCCATTACCTAGCTTGATATAAATAGGTATCAAATGGATCTCTGGCATAACTTTTGAACTCAGACTACGCTGTATGCCCAACCTGAACTCCACTGGATGCAACTTCATTCCTTCCCTTCTGTCCTTTCACTGCTCAGCAGAGACATCAGCATCTCCCATTCTGCTGCTCCTCTTGTCCACTGCCTTCTCTTCTCCAAGCTGAACAAGCAGTATTTCCCTGTCCTTCTCATACTGTGATGCTCAAAACAGACCAGAGTGGGACAAGCCCCTCCCTCGCCCAGATGCATCCCAGGACACAGTCGGCCCACTTGGTTGCCAGGGCACTGCTGACTCATACTCAACATGCCATTAACTCAAATCCCCAGATGTGTTTTTGCAGGGCTGCTCTTCAGCCTCTTGTCCCCCAGTTCTTATGTATTATTATCTCATCCCAGTTGGAGAATCCAGCACTTGTTCTTTATTAAATTTCATATGCCTGGTGATTATCCTGCTCCGTGGTCTATTCAGGTCTCACTGTAAGGTCTCTCTACCCTTGAGGGAGTCCACAGCTCCTCCTAGATTAGTAGCGACAGCAAATTTACTTAATGTACATTTGATTCATATGTCCACATCATTTAGGAAAACATTATATATTGCATTTTGTGCAAAGCATACTGCCATAAGCCTACTGCCATCGAAAAGGCTTATGTCAAAAACATAAGCTCATACTTTGCCAAATGAAGAAAGCAGGAAATTACGTGCATAAGATTTCATGATTTAAGAATCTTCTTTGTATCTCTTATTAAAATCTTAAACTTATCCATTCATCTTGGTAATACCTTGAAGAAATCTTGTTTTATTGCGTCTTAAAGTAAAAATGTTTCAAGATGTAAGCTAAACAGAGTGCAAGCCACTTGGAAATGACAAGTTATTGTGGACAGAGAAAAATCACACAAAAATCTCATCAGAGGACACCACTCCAGAGAGTTGGATCAATTCCACAGGGCTTTAACAGTTAACAATTTGGAACATCATCATCAGTAGTACCATGAAATAAGACACCTGTAGCAAACGAAAGTCTATTCCAAAACTATGAAGCAGTCCATTCACACTGGATCTTTTGAGACCCAAATCTTTCAGTTGGCTTATGTATTAAAAGATTGTTCCTGGCTCTTACTGGTCAACACAAAAATTAAAAATGCTTTCTACCTCCTCAGTCACACGGATTTCTCATGCTCGGACCCATTCATGGTATCGCAGGGTGCATGCTCCATTATCCTATCAATGCACTGAACCAATATATTCAGACTTGATCAGGAACTACATATTCTTGCACGAGCTGTGCCTCAAATTACGCTAGCAAAGGAAAAAAGTCACAAAGCCCTAACAAACAGTAACAGACATGCTGTGATAGCTTTAATACCGTAAAAATTGTAAAAGCATCTTTAAACATTACTTTCCTTTCAATCTTCCAAGATTTTTCTCCGCATTCCATTTTCTGTCCTTGGAAATTCAAGTTATAGAAGAAATCTAGCCTCTCTCCCAGTTTATTTCCCATTTAACGTGGGCTATCACCTATCTTCAAGGAGCTTTACTTCAGCAGATCAGCTCACATTCTTTACTGGCCTATTAATATCTTAGTTCAAAAGAGGATAAAATTTTCCATACACAGCTACTCAGTTACACATTTCATAATTATTTGTCTTCATCTTTTTAATCTTGTTTTTGTATGAAATTTTAAAGTGACAAATAAGCTTGACATAAACTTCAGTTTTGTGTATGCACAGGTCAGTTACTGGCCTCTGTGGTGGCATATTCTTTCCCAAATTTTTGAAAGTATGTTAGAACAGCTCTAAGAGAAGCTTTTCAGATTAGTTGGAAATGGTACTGATGGTGTTGCACCTATCAACAGGGGTGGTACGTAACTCACAGCTGCAATTTCCAGCTGTTAAGACCAAGACATACAAAGCCATGGTAAGTTTTTGATTAGTTTTCTGCCTGCAAATGCAATGAAAGCCAATTCAGCTACTGAAATTAGATACAAGCTGAATAAGGCCGAGAAGTTTGCACCATCAACCACAGGGTATCCGACATACCAGAAACCAAAACTGTCCCAACTTATTACCAGTTGTACGATTGCTTTACAGACGTTTGTCCTATAAATAGATCCTCATAATTTTGGAGGCATGGATGAAAGAAGTCTATACTAAAATTTTGGAAAATTTGTGGTTGTTTTTTTTCCCACTAGAAAATTTGCTTAGATACATAAATAACCTGTTCCATTTTGTTTTCTCTGCAGGAAAACATCAAGGTTTACCTGCAGGACATACAAGAGCTTAAAGATTGTTTGCATTTCCAGTGATTCTAACTTGCTTAAGCAGTTCAAATATCCATGCATAACAAGCATAACACCTCCTCAGGGTGGCTCAAAGCCTAGAAAGAGTCTACAGATTTGAATTCTAGGATGTCAGCAATACAGTCTATACTTAGAAAAGATTTCAATTATGTTTCACCAGTTTAAACACTGATGGTCCCCCTTACATATGGACATATTTTGCCTTCTATCATTTACTGTTCTCTCACCTGCAGTCTACAACCCAGCTACTCTTTACCATGTCTCCAGATTCCTCAACTAAGCAGCTCCAAGAATTAGTGCTCTGTTTTCATTTCAGTTTTATCTTTAAACATTGACAGAAGAAGTTGGGTACAATAGGAAGCAAAATAAAGACTTGCATTTATTGTAAAAATACAATGTATTTCCTAGGTGTGTGTGGTACACGGGGAACTGTAGGTGAAAATTACCTTGGGAAGCTGATTTGACCTCATCTGAGCTGTTACTAGAGCAAGTAGGCAGGTTTCAATATAACAAATCAGCTGGTAGAGGTAAAGAAAACCTACAGCAGACTCCCTCTCCACCCCGTAACTGTACAAATGACCTCAAAGAAAAGTACTCCAATTTTGTTCAAACACCAGGAGGGTGAAGAATCCGGAAAAAGTATTCCTCTTTCTCTGTAGCCCATAATTTAGGCACTTTCAGGATACATAGCTACCCCCACCCATACTGCTGTAGCAAGTTTATGCCTTTGATACTAGGCATCTATGTATATATGGAATTAGCAAAAAAAATACACAGTAATTCTAAACTAGAATTTGAACATTTTGTCTACATTATCAAGATTATGGTGGAAATTGCAACACATTAAAAGAAGTATATGTTCTAGGTCTTAAAGACTGTTCTAGTAATTTTTATGGCACTCACCAAAAAATAAACATAACTGCTGGATGTCAACTACATTCATGTGAGTATTACCACACATTTCAGTAACAGCTGCTTCTAATGTCAATGTTTCATTTTAGAGTTACAGAATGTTTAGTATTTTCCCAAAGGCTGATCTCTGCTTCACTGCAGGTGTGAACACTGACATCACATGGACTACACCAGCAACACCCTAAAGTCACTGAGCACATCTGTTCACACAAGTTGAGGATAGGCCTCAAAAAAAATTAACTCAACAGTTGCAATCAGCAGTCTCAACAGCAAGATGTTGCAATACCAGGTTTTACATAATTATATTAATATCCCAAGTATCCTTAAAATCAGTAGTGTTGGAGTATCATACTAAATGCTAGGAACACTGTAAACGTATTTTATTTTTTCACTGAAATTTACACAATATGTTAGTTCAGTTTTAGAAAAGTCTCAACACAGAAGGCAGTAGTTTGGCTTTTTATTGGTAAACAATAAATCATCTCCTCAATTAAAATCAAGTTCTAACAATTCTGAGAAGTCCACAGTGGCTATATTTACTTACAATTTAATATCAGAAGAAAAAATAAACATTCCAGATTACTGTAGAAAAAAGTGTATACCACACTCAATGGCATACAAGATTTGTAACAAGCAAAAAATACCCTGTTTTACAAGTAACCTCCCTTCCAAATAGGTTTTTATCTTAGTGCAGTTCATAGTCTCTCCCCATAGGCTATACATTGAGAATCTCTATATACAAAAAGATACAACAAATTGATACACCAGTTATTGCAAGATATTAAGGATGCCATAAAATACACAAATTACATTAGTTCCCCCCACTTGCATACGCTCTTGCTTCTTATTTCTCCCATGAAGCAGTCTCCTTCTCTGGTTCTAAGATTAAGTTCTTTCATTGAAAGGCACGTACTTCTCTACAACAGAAGAAACAGATGCATTAATATGAAATGCCCTGTTTCAAGGCAAATTTAGCCTACATTTTTAAAGATCACACATTATGAAAGAACCCAGAGACATGACTTTTTATTATTAAACTTGACTGGAAAAACTCATAGTTACCATATTACTGCGAAGCAAAGTACCATAAACCTTCAAGGCTCCTGAGCTCCTACTGAAACTTTGGTAAGTCTTGGTAGCACTGCAGTTAAGGAATGCTATAAAAAAAAATCGAGTAAATTCTTCTCCTTGTGCCTTGCAGCACTGGGCAAGCAGTTTCCATGTGAAGTCATTCAATGAGGATTGTAACCTACTAGTGTGATATAACTTTGAAAAACAAAGATGTGGTATTAGTATGCTGTACCTCAGTTAGCATGTATGTGAAGTTGTACTGTGAGAGACCAAAGGTTAGAATTCCACACTTGGGCAATTAATAGCATGCTATTGAGCAAAATGGCTAAAACACACTGTTCTGGTAAAGTGCCCCAAATAGCAGCAGCAGAGAGACTAGTGACACGGGTGATGATGACAGTGGGAGTACACTTAAACTATGTCGGTGTTACAGCTGAGGGCACTGGGGACCTTTTTTCATATAGCTCTGAAAGAAAACAGCAACCTTTGAAAGAAGTAATGTATATGGACACCAGTGTACTAACACTACTATGGTGATTTTTAGGAGAGAAGCCAGTTTCTCTGCCTAGTCCTGGAAAGGGTCTAATACAGTTACCAGCTAACCCAAAACATGCCTATAGGGATTTCTAATATATGCATACTATTTTGTAGCATATCACCTTAAAAAAAAAGCTGGATTGTTTCAAGCAAGAAAAATTAAAGCAGACTGCTTGCCACCACAGTCTTTCAACAGGTCACAAAGAAATAAGGAAAAAAGACATATTTTTATACATAAAAAAATACTTTCATATATATACCAAAACTTGACTACTTTGATGTCAATAATATATTAAAATTAACATAGAAATAAGCATTTCCTGTAACTGCATTCAGTTTTTTAGTGCCCTCCGTTATGAGTTATGAGGGAAAGAAACTTACAAACTAAATAAGCTCAGTTGTTGATTCTAAGTAAAACTGCCACTGTTCTTTACTTAACAAAGCACTAAACTCAAAAAACTACTAAAGGCCTCTCTTTCTTGTTTGCAGGCTCCAAGCCTGACTATATATGTAAGCTACCTTAAAAAAAACCCCAACCAACCATACCTCTGAATTACTGCAAATGTCAGAACAAAGTGTAATGACATATCCAGAGAATATCTGAGTATCATTTTCATCAAGTTGTTCCCAGCATCAAGCTGTCTTTGCTTACTTAAGCATTTTGTACTCCCTTTGGTCATTGTGCTTAAGCAGTGACATGAAGACTGAGCTTCAGTACAGATTCAAACAAGTTGAAACAAGGGGAAATAAATTAACTTTTAAAAGTACATTCCCAATCAAGATTTTTAAAAAAATACAGTAATTCAAGTACTCTAGTTTTCAAACTAACCTCCCAGCAACAACATATCTTTGCAAAGTTTGAGCATTTTATCAAGCTGTTCTAGAGAGATTTGTGGAGTGAATTCACATTGTTCAGCACTGCTTTCATCCTACACATGAACACTATTTCAAAATATAGCTCTTAAAATTTTAAGAGCTTCTCCCCATAAAAGAGAACACAGGAAGATATCAATATACAAAACCAGAGAAAATTCACAGTCTTCACTAAATATAACTGAAGTCCTTGTTTTCTTGAATTGCCAGTGTCAAAATAAGGACTTCAATAATTTAGGCACATACTTTCAGAGCAACATTGAAGCAACAGTTTAGATACTTCTACAATTAAATACTTCAACAAATTTTTTTCTCCCTCAAACTGAAGTGTTTAGAAAACAGGAAGGAAAGTTATAATTGTTTAATACCGTTTGTTGATGATGACTAGCTATATTATCATTTTACTTTCCACTAAAAAACATACGTGATACTCCTGTAAATAAGTATTTATGAAGAATATCATGTTAACTGGTCATCAAATACCTCAACATTTAACAAGTATGCTGAACTACAACAGAAGCTGCAAGATTTAAGGAAGACATTGAGAGAATTCCTGGATATAATGTGACAATTACCTATTATATTTTATATATGTATATATATATACTGGAACAAGACTAGTAACATAGGGTAATGGTAAATGTCACATAATTCTAAAATACAGAGGAATGCTATGTGGAGATATTCCAGCTACTTTAATCTAGTATATGGTGAGAAAAAAATCAAAAGGGCTTTGACTTATGAAAAAAAAATTACATCAGAAAGATTCCCATTAAGGAGACAAAGTTAAAACAGACAACCTTTCACTCCAAGTTCCACAACTGCATCCAAAGTTCCTCCTGACAAACAGTAGAACATCTGACTTACTACTCCAATACTTTTAATTCATTTGAGACATCATGTATTGCATTTGTCAAACTGTTTGGCCTGAACTTTGAATCTGGCTTCACATTAAACAGCGTGAATCAATTACTTGCTGTAACTGGAAGAATTCATCTGACCTCTTCTGATACTTGGTAGCAGTCAAGTAGCCCTCACTATGAACTATGACTATGATAATCCCATCCATTTTTTTACTGTATCTTTACATGTGCAACGTGATGGCATTACTCAATAAGGAAAAAATTTTAGTGTGAATTGCGTGAACTTAAGTTTGATCATAATGCTTAAGGCCACTAAGGAAATACAATAAAAGTTAAACACAGTAAGGAAATACAACAAAATTTTCCTGCATCTACAAAGTTTCAGAGAGTAGCTTAAGAATATGAATCTTTCAGTGCAGCAGTACCAAATGTAAAACCTGGTGCAAGATCATCATCAACTAACTGCTGACTGTTTTAGCAGTAAGAAAGCAGAATGAAGCAAAGCTGCTTGAAGCAGAACTCCTAGGTGAGAATAAACAGGAAAAACT
>VZTE01002391.1:59628-125737 GCA_013397775.1 Eulacestoma nigropectus
GGGGGGGTGGGGGGCGGGGGAAGAAAAGAGAAAGGCAAAAGCTAGTTGTTGACTTCAACAATGACAACGTATTTGTAACAAAAATATCCTACCTTCCTCTCCATTTCTCTGGAACTCACATGTTGAAGACAAATGGTGTTTATCTTCTTGCCCACTAAATTCTTGCCCATTTAAATTTCAAGTGATCTTGACATCCCTTCTCCAACTATGCATATGAAACACAGTAGTGAGCTTTCTCAGAGAAACTGCTTATCACCCACACTCCTTCACTTCTATTGCTAGAAGTACATTCAAGTTCTAAATACAAACCTTCGAGGATGGCTGGCATCAAATACTGTTGTATCATCATCATCATCATCTTGTTCTAACGGGGTCAGCTCCATGTTTTCTATGTTTGTATCAAGAACTCCGTACCTTCGGGTTTTTCTGTTTCGCCTTCTGAGCCTGAAAGGTATTTTAAAACATTCAAGTAAGGTAAATTTTTTGCTACTTTCTGATCCAGTAACATAAAGTACTGCTATAGTGATACTCAGTGTAAGTTTTCTAAAATTTATGATAAGTGTACACACTTAGCTCTATGAAATTCAGAGGTCAGACAATTCCAAGTGTCAATAGCTTACATGAAATGATTAAAGCCAATACGAGTGTCATCTGTAGTTTTGTACAGAATTAATGTAGTGAATAAAAAAAGCCTGTACAGGCACTTAGCATCTAAATATAAGAGCCATGTAAAAATAAATACAAAAGCATACTTCTACTGAGGAAAAAATTGCCTTGCTACATATTTTCTATGTGTCTTATGCATCTGTAAAGAACAGCCGATCAAATCAGGCAGAAACTCAACAGAGCTATAGCAAAGGTGTAACACAAGTCATGGTTGACACTAAAGCTCTTTATTATCGTTTGTGAAGTCTTTTATAGAGATCAAGTTAAAAAATTTGTTTGTAATTACACTTTAGAATAAGTCAGATCTGGTAGAGTCAATCTCTCGTGTGCTTCACAATGCACGGAAGGAAGCGGCAGTGACTCACATTTCAGGATTAAGGCACAGTGCTTATCACAGACAAGCAGACTGTCTGCATGTGTTTTTCTCTCTCCACAGCTTTGCTGCATGGGCCTGGGTCCCACATGAGTCACCCACACACTGAACACAATGAAAGCCATTTGGCTTTCCAGAACTGCTCTTCCATCCACGGAACAAGCCTTGCTCAAATTCCGGAACTCAGACCAGTAGCCACTCAGCACTGTGCAAAGGCATCTGCTTACAGAATGCTGACAGAGTCACTTTCACTAACTGGCAAACAACAACTACATGAAAGCTATAGGACTTAAAAAAAAAAAAAAAAAAGAAAGAATTTGTGTCTAGGCACTTAGTGCTAAAGTCAAAGGTGGTAACAGGTCTTTCATTTAGAAACTCCAGAATTTACAATCCCAAGCTACCTGCCTACAAAACACGTTAACAACATTCAGGAACTTCAACACAAAATATTTCAGAGCTAATAAAAAAAATTATTAATATATTATGATATTATAGTATGGGCTATCATATCACATATAATACATTATACTATTGGATAATACACATAGTGACTTCTCTGTCCCACATTTAGACAACATTTTAACTATCTCGTAAGATAGTATCAAATCTCGTATCAAATACAATACTGAGATTCTCAGCTTCAAATTCTGTCCTGAACTCTGGTGTACTTAAACAACTTGTTTAAATACCCTTCTTGAAAAAACATACAGCAGCATTCAATCTTGGTTTATCTTTTCACTATACTCCAGTGTATAGAATAGACCTCCTTTTGGAACTGAGAAGCAAATGCAACCTTGTTAGAATGGGAAAGAGATAAAGTACATACCCTTCTTCAAAATTCTCCAATTTCTAATGTTATAAAAAATAATCACCACAATCATTTCCTCCACTCTCAATTATGATATGAAAATGCAGCAACTGTTACCCCAGACATTTAAGTGCTTTAGCACAGAACAAAATACCCAGTTTTTTCATTTAAAGCTAAGGCTAGTACCAAAACCAAAAATTTCACCTTTCAGTTCAAGACAAAGTCCCTTCCACGTTCTTCATTTATTTCATCTGTTCTCTACTCCTCAACATAGAAAGAAGTTGTACACTTCAAGGCACCAAGTAGAAGAAAATTCTAAACCTTTTAAGATGACAGTGTGATGAAAAATAAGGTTGTTTCTTACATGTTGTGCCTTTTGTTTTGTTTTCACTGAAGTGAAGCTAAGCAATTGTGACTAGGACAAGCATTGTGGATATCCTAGCAGATAAGAAACCATTTTAAACACAATGAAAAGCTGAAATTAGGAAAAGGCAGTACATGATACTCATACAGTCAATATTTCTGTCAATTTCACTATACATTTCACCTTTTTCCCTTAATGGGTTAAAATGGAAAGTGAGTTGCTACTGTGATTTGAGAGTAACCTAAGACAGTCATGGCAAATGTCCAGACTGTAGATAATGCAAAAAAAATTTGTCAAAAAGCTGGCACAGATTTCTAGGTTCAAGCAAATCCTGTTGAAAAAAAGGGATAAACTAATCACTTGTGACTCAAATCCTTCTCTATATAAGAAGTAGTTAAAAAACTACAGCTACAAGAGTACTGGAGATGCTTATGCAACATGCATGTATGATCATAGCTCTGACTCTAAAGAAGTGTCCTGAGTGATAACAAAAACTAACTTAAAATCTTTTACTCTGTGGCTGACAACTGCTCAGTTGGAAGGGACCTACAACTATCATCTACAATAGTAGAAGGGACCTACTACTACAACTACAAATACTATCAGTCAACTGCCTGATCAATCCAAAATTTAAAGCATGGTACTACGGGTACTGTCCAAATGCCTCTTAAACACTTAACCCCCTTTCTAGGAAGCCTGTTCCAGTTGTTGACCACCCTACCAAAAAAAAATGCTTCTTAATGTCCAATTTATACCTCTCTTGGTGCAACTGTGAATCATTCCCACGCATCCTATAGCTGGATCTTAGCAAGAAGGAATAAGCATCTCCTTCCTCAGGGACCTGCTGGGAGAAATGAGGTCACCCCTCAGGCTTCCTCTTCTCCAAAGAAGACAAACCCAGAGTCTTCAGCCACTCCTCAGAGGACAGGCCTTCCAGCTCTTCCACCAGCTTGGCTGCCCTAGTCTGGTTGTATTCAAGTGCCTTAGTATGCTTCTTACTGCACACAGTACTCTCAAGAAGGTTATGATAATGCCGAATATCCTATAATGCTGACAATCCCCTCTTTTGACTGTCTGGCTGTCCTGTGTGAGATGCACCCAAGGATGAAGCTTGCCCTCTTGGCTGCCAGGGCACTATGTTGGCTCATACTGAGCTTGCTGTCAACCAGCACACTAAGATCCCTCTCTGCATGGCTACTCTCCAGTCACTTCTGTCCCACATAAAACTAGTGTCCAGTGTTAACCTGTTCCAGCTGCAGAACCCAGCATTTGTTCTTGTTAAACGTCATGCCACTGGTGACTGTCCAATGCTCCAATCTGTCTAGATCCCTCTGCAAGGCCTCTGGCAATGTTACGAACATACATAGAGTATGCACCTTTTCCGGGTTAAGTAACGGTGGCCCGTCCACCGAGGTCAAGTCCAGTAAGCCAATTTAGATGGTACGATTGACAACGTCATGATCACGCCACGCGGCAATATACGCCCCGCGGCGAGCGGATTAGGTATACCCACAACGAGTCTCCTCGTCGTAGACTCTGCCACTGCCAAGGCTGCCAGTGACGTGGCCCTGTACGGCATGACTGTCACCCCGTCCCGGGGAACTCCCTGGCATAGACCGCCCTATTGGGGTCCAGTACCTCCCTCACGCCTCCACAACTCGACGCCACTGGGTTGCGACCAGCGCGGAGATCTGAAGAGTGTGGCAGACGCAGCGACAGGCCTGGGCTTGCCCCCTCAGACTAATCTGTCCAGGATCGAGTTCTGGTAGGCAGTGACCCTGCCGCACAGTTTACTTGATTGACATATGTTCCCCTCAAAACACAGAGGTCAACCAAGCTGGCCCTGGCCAGACCGAGGCACGGCTTTCGCGTTCAAGATGGAAGGTCCCGATTGTCTTGGCAGCACTACCTTCCAAGCGCTACCAGACACTACCCAGCTATACCACCCCGTGGGTAAGGGCTCGACAGCTCATGTCTCCAGTCCCACTGGCAAGAGGACTGGGTTGCATGAGAATCTGCCACCACAAGCTTTTGTCACCGGAAAGGTACTACCGAGTGGTGGGTGAAAAGAGCCAACTGCACCTCCCAGGTTGTTGTCATTAGCAAAGATGCTAATGGTACATTCAACTCCTATCTTCAGATGAGAGTACTGAGTAGAGCTGGCCCTAGAACTGAGCCCTGAGGAGCACCACTGACGACTGGGTGCCAGCCAGATGCACTCCTCTTCACTACAACCCTATGAGCCCTGTCATTCAGCTGTCTCTTCAACCAGTACACCACAAACTTGCTCAGCCCACAGCTGGAGAGCTTGTCCAGAAGGGTGCCATGAAGAACAGCATCAAAAGCCTTACTAAAATACAGAAACACTACACCCACTTTCTTCCCTTCATCCACTGGGCAGGCAACCTGGTTGAAAGTTTGCAAAGTGTTTTTATGTCATAGCAAGGTATGTCTTTGTGTTGGTTTAACACAGACTGGTTTTTAGTGCGTGGGAGGAAACCTGCTCGAAACTTCTACATGTAACACAGAGCCAATCGCTGAAGGCTCTGACAGTGGGCAGGTTACTAGCCCAATTAGAGAAGTTGGGAACGCCTCTGTGATGATTTAAGAAAGTAAAACCGCATGAAGTTCTCTTTCTTCTCCTAAGGGGTGCTGAGGCGGCTGCTGCGGGAGATCCCAGCGGGGCTGCAGGGGGCCCACCCAGCGTGGCCGGGGCCACTTGAGGCCGGGACCACCGGGGCCCTCCCGGCGGAGCTGCCGGGGCTCTCCCGAGGCCGGGGCCCTCCTGAGGCCAGGACCTCTCATGCAGTGCCGGCAGGGACTACGGGGCCAGTGACGAAAACAGGGCGAACAATTCTCCAACACAGAGCACAGATGAGCTCAACCTTTTCAGCACAGCGAAGCTCTGTAAGAACTTTTCAATTGATAGAACTTGAGAACAATAATATTTATGGACAACAATATTCTTCCGAGTCAGAGAAAAGGGGAAAGTGAGGACACGTGAACAGAACCAACATGGTGGCACCAAAGTCAGTGAAAAGAAAGAGAGGGAGAAGGTGCTCCGGGCGTCAAAGCCGAAATTTTTCTACAAGCCGTGGTGGAGGACTATAATACAACAAACCATTTCCCTGTAATTCATGAAGTGCATGGGGGAATGCAGAGATCCACTCACAGCCCATGAAGAAAAGTGCCTATGCTAGAGCGAGTGGATGCTGAAAAGCTGTAATCTCATGAGAAACTTGAACAGAGAGAGAGGTCCCTTGCTTCCAGAGACAAGAGAAAGAGAACTCTTGCTTCCAAACTAGAGCAACTTATCCTGAAAAGACTAAACCCCATGAACTAAAATGACCCATGCTGGGCAGTTGTGGGAAGATTGCTCGGCCCATGGGAGGGACTCACATTACAGCAGGTTGGGCAGGACTGCTATTTCATGAAAATTAGATCCACATAAGAGGAATTCAGAGAACTGTCTCCTACGGGAAGGATCCCACGGCACAACAGAAATAGAACTCCTTTCCTTAAATGAACTGAAGAAAGTTTCTTAAAAAGTGAAAAACTGATGAAAACCTTATGATTTGTCTCCTTGCGCTGTTGGTGGGAAAGAGGGAGGGGCTGGGAAGAAAATAGGTGTTCTAGAGGTTTATTTTAGTTATTACCCTTTTTACTTTTAATTCTGTTAATAATAAATTTTCTTTATACTGTTTAAGTTTTGAACCTGTTTTGCCTTGAAGCGTTTTTCCCCTAATCCTTACCTCAACTCATGAAGTCTTTGTTTTAATTTCCCCTCCTCTGCTCAGCTATGGCAGGGTAAGTACACATGAGTAAGTTTTTGGGGGTGACTGACACTTAGCCAGCATCAAACCCTGACAGTCTTCATGCCAAGGAAACCTATCAAAAAAATGGGTTGTTTGCACTTCATCTTTGTATTTCTCATACAACCACGGCAAAAACATTACAGCTAAAAGTTCAAACTCAAAAACATACACTTTATCTATTCCAAATTTCAGAAGCAAGATGCAGCAGATTTACAGAAAAATGTGAGGTGTTAAGTTTCCAGTTTACATTAGCACTTAGAAGACAGCACTCCAGTTTCAAATGCAGAACAACATCCTACTGCCAAAACCAGAATATCAAGTAATTACCACTCATTTACAAAATAATGGCAGTAGATGATAATTTTCTTCTCTAGCTCCTGCAGTGACAGGCTTTTATTTATTTGTTTATTTGACCTTTCCACAGTACTACTCACATCTCCAAATCCAGCAGGCTGCTGTTACAAGACACACTGCCACTGAGAAGTGCCCTCAAGGCTTTTCAAGAGTGATCTAAGACTTATTGTCAGAGACTGAAATAGCTCATGCCTCTAACATTGATAAAAGGTTTTGCTCATTATAACAAAAATTGTATAAAGAAGCTATACCCAAAGAAGTCTCCCTGAAGATACCTGACTGGGACTTTGGACCGTAAGTTAAACCACTAAGATTAGATAAAGGGAAAACCCATTCTTTAATCATCTCAGGCCTAGGAAAAACAAACAAGGCTGAAGGAGAAGAATGCATCTACAGGAAAGCCAAACACAGCAGAGGTTCTTCCCTGGCTGAGTTTGGGGTGGGGGAGACCACAGCCTGCAGAAGCCAGGTTCACACAGACTGCCCCCCACCCAGAAATGAGGTGGGGGGGAGGAGGTTTCAGGTGTAACCTCTGGTCAGAGGGAATGAACACCCATTCTCCCTTACACAAACTGGCCCAGCTGTGGAACCCCCAACCCCACAAGCCACGTCCATGGGACATTCACAGGAGAGGCAGCTGAAGGGGTGTCATAACCCATGAAAGAACCCCCGAAGTGCCCCCCAGAGTCATTGCTGAAGCCTTGCACCACAGGACTGCATATAATGCAACAAACCTGGAGTCTGTTGTAAGAGACAATGGGAAACTCCCCACTCAGTGAAGTGCCTGGGTTTTCCTACCTAGTCTGAGCGTATATTAACCCATTGGATTCTATGTTTTTGGGGAGGACTTTCACCACCAAAAAGACCAGCTGGAGAGGATCAACAGAACAACGCTGGGATCCATGGAGTGGTGATATTTTCCTTATTCTGCCCCTTTCACCTTTTTTTATTCCTTTCTCTCTCTCTCTGTCATATTTACTATCAAATAAAACCAATACTATTGTCACTGGCATATGGTCTCGTTTGCACCTTAATTCGGGCAGAGGCATTCCTAAGAAATTTAGTAACCAGATCATGACATGTATAGAACAATCAAAATATCCTAGTTTATTTGGACACTATACCTTAGCACATGACATACACAAAACACTGTATTTCAACTGCCTTTCTAGACTAAATGATGCAGATACTAGACATAATGAGTGTATCTAAATGCAATGAAAAGTACACAGACAACTTGCTCCATAACGTGCTTTATGCATAATCCCACATTTGGGCCTTGCCCTAAAGAATCAAGTTAAAGCATGAAAGTGGAGTAAAACAGCCACAACAAAAAAAACCCAGTAACAAACACTGTACTTAAATGTAAAAGCACATCGAGTTATATGGAGACATAACAGTTCCCATGAGAAACATAACGGCAGCTAAGTGGCAGCAAGCTTCATAAGGGCCCTTCCCTTAAAAAGGCACAAAATAGGTTAATTTTACTGTGAAAGAAAGCATGAAAGAAAGATGTTTACTGACAAAGTCGAGAAGAAGGACAACTTTGGTAGTTTAGCGATACAGAAATTTGCAAACTGGTCAAAAATCACTTAAAGAACGTACAAAACAAATTCAGGTGGGCTGACAGATGCCAGCAGCGACAAGCTCAGCCGGAGAGCACAGGAGGGAGTCGGGAAGGGCCCAACAATGATGTGCAATTCTCGGTGACGTGCGCGGAGCCGGCCGAGCTCCTCCCCGCCCACAGAGGGGAGGCGGCAGCGGGAGCTTCCCAGCGCAGCCGGGCGCTACTCGCCGGCCCCTCAGGGGGCGCGGGCTCCAGGCGTTCTGCAGCCTCGACCGCGGAGCTGCTCCCCCCGCACCCGCACGCCCGCTCCGCGCCCTCACCGCACGGTCCGGATCACGAAGTAGACGATGAGGCCGGCGCTGGCCAGCACCAGCACGGACAGGGCGCGCTGCGTCATGGGCTGGCCCTGCTCGGGCGGCGCCGACACCTCGGCCAGGCGGCTGCTGCTGCTGCTCCTGCTGCTGCTGCTCCGCGTGGCCGCCCCGCCGGCCGCCTCCGTGGGGCGCGGAGAAGCGGTGGCGGCGTCCCGGGGGCGCGGGGCCGCAGCCTCCCCGCAGCGGGCGGCCTCCAGCAGCACCAGCAGCACCAGCAGCGGCCCCGCCAGGAGCCGCGGCAGCGCCGGCGGCCGCATCTCGCCGCGCCTCCCGCCCAGCACGGCCCCGCGGCGCAGCCGTGCTCCGCCGCCGTTAGTGCGGCCGCCGGAAGCGGAAGCGCCCCCCCCGCTACCCGGTGTCGCTCCATCTCTGTCGTGGGCGCTGCCCTTTCTCTCTCTGTGGTCAGGGGTGCCTGGGCGCGAGTCAGGGGCTAATTTAAGTTTTCTTTTTAACCAATCCTTTGTTTTATCCTGATTCCACGTACAAAAGAATGGAAATTTTATAACGGACCGTAATGAAAGCAGAAATGTTAAGGAAGGTTCCCCAGTGTGACCGTTTATGAGACTCCCTGGCAGCCACCTCCCACCGCCAGAGCTGTCGCTGCTGATACCGCAGCCCCATTCGGAGCAGCGGCTCCAGTGACACGATGGGTCCCCACTTGTCTCCCCACACACCCCACTGACACACTCAGACCGGGTTTCCCACAGCAGAGTCTCAGGTGTCTCGTTTATTGATGGCGCACTACCACAGAAACAGCCCGAGCTGGTCCTCCGATGTTACCGCGCTACCTGCAGCAGATGTATTCCTCAGCAGTAAGCAAAAAGATGGTTTGGAAAGTGGTAGGTCCTGAAAACTCTTTTAATTTTTGCTTCAGTTGTGGTCCAGTGGTGGAAAGACCAGGAAAGGGTTGTGTCTGGGCGGACCGCAGTCGAGGGCGATGGAGCAGTCAATGTGTTACAAAGCCAGTTAACCTGGAAGACAGGACCCTGACTTAGGATGATGCTGCAGGGTGACTCTGCCATAAATTTTAGTGCTCTTGTGTCTCATTGTTCCTCAATTAAACGCTGTTCTGATAAGATAATCCTTTAGTTGTTAGAATCCATTATAAGATTATTTTTATTGGCTTTAAAAAAAATTTTTTTTTAATTACTGTATACTGTGCCTACAGAATGGGAAATTCACATTGGTGGTGAGCTCTTTGTCATTTGTCACCGTGTTGAAGGTTGCT
This sequence comes from Eulacestoma nigropectus, assembly GCA_013397775.1. NCBI lineage: Eukaryota > Metazoa > Chordata > Aves > Passeriformes > Eulacestoma > Eulacestoma nigropectus. Next base: position 69,178 of record VZTE01002391.1, read on the forward strand.
AGAGTAGCAAAGAAGCCTCGTGCAGAAATATTTCTGCAGTTGAAGTAACATGGGCAACAACCAGATTTTGTTCAGGAGCAGACTCATTATCCCAGAGGCCTTAAACTTAGCAGTGTATCAATCGTATTGGGTCATATAAAACCAAATATAGATAATGTAAAGACAGTGATTAGTTAACTTATTAACAAGTTAACAAGTTTAGCGGTTCATTAACTGAGTAAACAGATGCAAGGTCTTGTGTCACACAATGAGTCTGAATTTGTAAAGTGTAAAACTGATCTTAATAGCACGTGAGCCATCAAACCATCACCTATCTTTCCCTTGAAAAAATGTAGGACTTTTAACGGGAATAATGTTTCAGATGATATGAACAACAAATTTTGCTGAAGGTGCTGGAGAGGTGGAGCATGTGAATAAGCTTCCATGATAACTTTTTAGGAAGGTTATGACTTTGACAGAGCTTGGCTGATTCAGGACCTCCCACTGCCAATAGATATAAACCTGCTTCTATCCTATGAATACCCTTAAGATACATTTTCTCGTGACAAGTCCAAGCAACTTCTTCTAACAGGGACTTATGACAGAGGAAAGTGTTATATTCAAAAGTCAAGGAAGAGTATTTCTTAGAATGTCAGTCCCTGATGTTAAACTGTCTTATAGAAATGTCCTTGATGCACGGACTATGTAAAGTCTAACAGTGCTGGGTTGCTCATTTAGGGTGATATGATGACATACTGTGTGGTAAACTGCATGTCAGATGCAAAGCATTAGGGGAAAAGAAAGGAGGATTGCCTTGGTCAATAAAAACTATGGCATGACAGTGTTTTGCCCTCTGGGCAAAACTACCGTCCTTAAAACCAAGGCTTTAAGAGCTGTGTGGGGAAAGATGTTTTTTGAAGGGTTTTTTTTTTCCTAAATCCAAAGCTAGTGCTCTTAATAATTGGCAGATGAAGATAGTCTTTGAGTTTTCAGATAGAAACCAAAAGGGTAGAATAATTTATGTTCTTTATTTTGAAACAAAAAGAATTACAGAAGTCCTTGAATATTTCTTTGGTTTTGGGGAGGGTTTTTGTTTAATCATTGAAATGCATAGATTTGCTCAGTATTCAGGTCAGGTATAAATAAACTTTAATAACTTAAATACAGTTTGTATGCAAAAATTTGCTTTGAGAGAGCTGTAAGATAATTCTTTCATTAAGTGTTACGTGACTTCGAACCTGTATGTGGAAACTGGCAGTCATTTTTAGATTTTTTTAGAGTACCTGACTGTTAGTAATTGTTATCTAATTTATTGGTTAGAAACAAAGACAGGGAACAGAATTTTAAAAAATTGTGATGTTCTGTGATCATTATGGTATACGGCAGCTTTTGAAAGATGTGCCTTAGGGTTATATTTCCCCATTCTGGGTTAAAGTGTAGAACATTTTTCACTTACAAAAGGAATAAGGAACTCTCTTATCTTGCACCTAAAAAGTGAAAGAACTTAAGTGCCAGTGAAAGACCCTGAGACTGTTAAATTGTTAAAAATAATGGAGCGTACTTGAGTTTTACCTTTGAGAAAACCAAAGCTGGTCAAGTTTTTTTGAGTTCCATAAAACAGGCCTTGCAGATTAATTGGAAGAGCAGAGAAATTACACGATAATGTGAGTGTCAGGGATGTCTGAGAAGGTCTTCTCACCAGAAAATGAAACAGTAATTCAGAGAAAGGCACTTAGGAGCTCTGTATATTCTTTCTTTTTGTCGTTTAGCCAGTTCAACTAAAATGTCATTATATGGTTCCTGGTACTTGTAGTACCAAAGGGCAGCACATCCATTTCCTTTTCCCTCACCTCTATCAGTCTGTCTATATCAAAGAATATTCTGTGTTGTAAAGGGCCAAAAAGGATCATCAGGTCCAATTCTTAAGTGAAAGGTCCATACAAGCATCAAACCCACAACCTTGGTATTGGCTAGCACCACTCTCTAACCGGTCTCAAGTTGTTTCCTTCCATCCTTTATGGAGTCCTTGTGGAATGACTTCCAGGTGATCTTGAGAAATGCAGACATTAGAAGCGACCACACTCTGCTCTGATAGGAGGTTACCAAGGGGCATGCTGCCTTGCTGCCCCTCTAAGCCATATTAAGCTCTTAAACCCTGAAACTATCCAATTCTTTAAGATTCCAAATAACATTCTAGTCTCTATTATTTATGCTATCTGAGGACATCTTTGTCCAAATATATCTATGCTTACCCTTGCATAGATCAGAAATCTTTTTGACTAATCAATTAAAAAAACTCTGTTTAATCTCTTTTCTATTAATGACTCTTCCCCTGATGGAACTCATTAACTACAGACTGTTGCAAAACATTGCAGAGGAATATACTCTGCAGAGAATTTACAGATATATTTTTTAGAAAACCACGTGTAAAACTTCTAAGAAGAAGAAAAAGTGGGTCATTTTATATTTATATAGGATCAGCTCTAGATTGGTACTTGACTGCTTTTTAGAATGCAGCTGAGTGACTTTTTAGATAGGTGCCTTTAAAAATCTAGCTATTTAGGTCCACATAATTGTTATTTGGAATGTCTTCGTTAGCTCTGGATGAAACTATATATGAGATATTCTATTTAAAGAAAACTTTGTGAAGAAGACAGTATGATTTCATGAACATAGAAGTGGTATCTACAATGTTAAGGTAAGGAATATTTTGAAAGCTGAAAAATACTGCCTAAAACCAAGTTTTGAAGGGAATTCTGATGCTGCACATAGATGTGCCCCAGAGGAGACATGGAATGGCACCTCCTGTACATGTGCAGTTACAGAGCCAGGGATTACTGTATCTGGTATTCTATCCTATTATATTCTGTTCTGTGTTGTCCTTGTCATGGTATTTCTACACTAAATGCTTATCATTATTAAAATAATTGATTATATTTCTGTGTAAGTTTTTGCCAAAATGCCTTGAAAGGACTGAGAAATCCCATCATGTTTAGCATTATATTTTCATGTTTGTTTATTGCCTTTTGGTGTTGTGCTACCAAAAGGCTCTGGCAGTGCTGGGATCAATTACTTGTGCCCAAGAACATGAAGTAATTAAGAGGACAAAAGAATGCTACTGAAAAAAAAAAAAAGCTTAACGCTTTTTGTTTTAAACCATGAACATATACTTAGGAATATATCACGTAAGTTCATATTCTTTTTGGAATAGAATTTTGGGGTGAAACATGCTGATAAAATCACTGCATTTTATGCATTCTCTGCTTTCTTATTTTAAGCAGGGGAACAATAAGAGTCAACAATAAATGTTACTCTTTTTATTGTGTTTTTGTAGAACTGAGTTGCCAGATAGAGTCTGCTTTTATTATAATGGCAAGTTGCTGAAGGTAGACAAGCTACTTTAATTTGTTTCAAAGAAGAAATAATTTTATATTGGTACTGAACTTGGCTGGATAGAACCTTTCTAACACAGTTTTAAGTATGAGAAAGCACGCATTCTTTAATACAACTTGCTGGACACAAGGAGGATTTTCCTCTAGTCTTGTGTAACCAAAACCAGGCAAGTAAGGCTTTTTGTTACACATATTGTTTACATATTTATCGGGTATCCTTGCTTGCTGGATGTATATTTGTTGTCCTGTTTTGCACAGTCCCATCCCTATCAGAAGTCCTTATTTAGTCCTCAGGGGTCTCTTTCAGGGTCTCTGGTGGTCTTTGATCCCCAAATTATGGTGTTTGCTGGTTGACCCCTGGTTCTGAGCATGCACGGTTTGTTTCCAGCCATCTGCAAGGCTGCTTTTATCTTATCTATGCTCCCAGAGCTCAGCCCGCATCCCCAGGACTTCTCCAAGGTTGTTTTGCCAGTGTTCTGTTACTTAATAGATCATGGGATGTGGCAATGTATCATTGCCCTTATCAATATACAACTATAAAAAAACCAGTGGTTTTTAGCACCAATAAGTTTACTTAAGGATTTTCAAATTAGTTCTTATTACTGGTTTAAGAAAATGTTTCTTTGGCAAGTTTTCCTGTACAATGGTGTCTTTTGGTATTCTATTGAATGTATTTTTCTTTCATTATTCCCACATTTGTCTTCAGGTCTAACAGCTTCCAAGAGAATCTAGGCTATATACCTACAGATGAAAGCCAGAAGGGGTCCCAGTTTGTATCATGCACTGTTATAGATGACCTTCTACCATGTTCCCCTGCTTATTTTTTCTTAACTGAATTGCTCCAAATCTGTGGTACCCCCATGTTTTGAGCCTTTGGACCATTGCAGCCTCTTCCTCTGTCACAGAGAGACACTGTAAACTTCCTAGAGCCCCTCTGTCTCTCAGTTGAAGTAAAATCATGTTGCTACCAAACACTGTCCTCTGCAGTGCTTCATGAAAATCTTCTGCTCTCTTCCCCAGAAATCACAGCTCTGTCCTGACCAAGTGATGAGCAAAAGGACAAAAATGCTCCAGTGGAAGGCACCACCATGAGTGCTGTATATTGACTGTTCTCATGACAACAGCTCGTTTCTTTTCCAGGCTGCTCTGCTGTACACAGAGACTCACCTGTACAGATGGGCTACTCCTAGCACATGCTTTCTGCATGATACACATATTTGCTGCACCCATGTAGTCCTGTCCCTTCCTGGAAGCTCTGAATATTCTCGATAAGGATGAGTGGCCTATGGCTGTTTCCTGATGCTGAAAGCATGTATGATGTCTGTTGTTGAAAAGGGTTGGAGGTTGGGGCTTCAAAATAAACAACACTTCTTATCACTTTGATTACTTCTTAAAACTCTAATGTATCCATTTCAGAGATTTACATTTATGACTCTCATTAGATGCCAGAAATTTTCTGATAACAGCCACATTTAAGTACTCTCTAGGTCTGCATTACTCCTTGCCATTTAGAGTTACATGTTTGTCTTTTCTGAAACTGGTGTTTTGCTTGCTTGTATTCTTTCTTGCAAAAGCATCAAGAATTCAATATGTTGTTTCAGTGGTGAAGTATGCTGTCCATGGCTTTAATACACTCCCAAAAGATGATTTTCATGAGATGGAAAACAAAGGGGAAAAAAAGCAAATTAAAAATATATTCTCTGGTGTTTTTCTTGTTTGGTCAAAAAAGGGCTTGTTTTCAGAGCAATAAAAATACAACAGTTATATCAGTTACAGAAATCTATTTTACTTCCTCTGTGAAACTGTGGAGTGGAACCACGATTTTCTGCTTAGAACTCTTTGGACTATTTCCAGAGAATGAATTAAATCTCAAATCTTAGATTCTAGGTATTATGCACACAACCAATTTGCATTAAAACACACAAGATTACATGCAACTGTACTTTGAAGATGCATAAAGTGGAGTTCATTATCAAATTTTTCTGTAATCATAGAACAGATAGTGGTCTTAAAAGAGTAGCTGGTTTAATACCTAACTGATTTTCAACATAAAAGTGAGTTAGAAATGTTTTCAAACACAACTTACATAATACTTACAATTATTTTTAAATATTTGGAGTTGTCAGCTGTCAACAGTGAAATGCAATGGACAGGAAAAAAAATTGAATCAGTAACATTTTGTTGAGAAATAAAAGTTTAGCAAAAGAGCCTATGACTCTTGTGTGTCATATCAAGCAAGATGCAGTCAGAAAATAGAGCCTTCAAGAGGGCAGAAAATTTCATGATAAGGCCTGTCTTGACAACACACTAAGACTCAGATATACTGTAAAGGAGGTGTTAAGGAGGTAAACCAGCACGATTGTCTTGCACATTTACATTGTGTTCTTTCTCTAGATAATAATTTCGTAGCAGAAAAGAGAACCTATAATTGCCATAACTCATTACTACAAAAATTTCAGTCTTAAATTGTATGATTAAATGCTGCAATCCTTTACAGTAATTTAGTATGGGAAGTAATTTGCTATGGTGAGTTTCCTCCTCTATGTTAGCCCTTTTTATTATTAACAGCCTTGCCAATAGGAGAGGTTCAAGAGTGGCTTTGGCAATTTTTCTCACTCTCTTTTATGTACAGGTTCCTTACAGACAAATATAAAGTGAAACTGATGACATTGCTAAATTGGGTTCTTAAGAGTCATAGCATCCATCTGAAGTAGATTAGATGAGTACTTAGAAAAAGGAGAGGGGGGAATGAACACTTTAAAAATATAGTCTCTTATGTGCAATTTTATTTTAAAAAAATTGAAAATCTTTTTTCTTTCAGAAAGCTTGAAAGTACCTTTAAAATTGTAATGTCTTTGTAGTCTTCTAATATAAGGGAAAGATACTGATTTATGTATTTGAATCTGATACTTTATGATAGAAAATGGAGCTTGCAACCCTTTAACAATTATCTCCCACATTTCAATGAATATTGTAATGCCTAATTTTCCTATGTAAGAGAGCATGTGGTATCAGAAAGACCTAGGAGAAAAGTTAGAGAATGTCAGATAAGTTTTCTCTGTGGATGGAGGTAATGCAGGTGTGTGTTGACAGTAAGTGATGCCTGTAGTAGAATTGCTTTTCAGAACATACTTCAGACTTAGTCAGAATTTTACATGCTGCTTTTGCCAAATGAATGTCTACCTCTAAGAAACTTGTGACAGTTTATATATATTTATATCATTCGTGATACAGATTACCAAATGTGATTTAAAAAAAAAGTTAGAAGTATTTTTAATTAAATCTTTAACAAAAAAATAAAAAAAATTAGCATTCTAAAAAATTCTGCAGTAAGCAGAACCCTACTAGAAGCTGATAGGCACCATCAACACTTGCTAATATCTAGACTTCAAAAGTCTTTTTTGGGTTGGTATGAGAGGCAAATCCCCACTGCTGTTCCCTCTATTACCTGCAGGAAAAGTAAGTAGATGGTGTTGATGCGTGTAGCTTTGCTTCTCCCTTCACCTCCACGCATCATTCACCCTACTTTTCTCAACATGGTGTGCATGTTGCACCCCTCATTTATCAGCTCTTGTCTCTTCCCTTTCCTGATTGCTTCAGAGGGCTGCAAGTGCGTTCCTTGTGTCTGTCTGTGGCAGAAATCATAGAGATTAATAAACAGCAAACTGCTTATGAACTCTGAGAGGCTCTGAAGAGGAGTGGTGATAGTATAGGTGGCATTGGTAAAGAAGGGACCTCGAGAGGGGAGGAGAGCAGGAGCTCAATGCAACTCAGTGCTTCTCACATACAGGCCACCAGTCACTCCTTTTCTCTCTGTAAGGTAAGCAATTCAGAGTCTGTGCTGAATAAAATGCTTTCAGACTTGAATTCCAAATAATAGGTATAAAAGGTGATGATGCAAGGCAAGTACAGTGTGACCTCCTCTCTACCAGATAATCTCTGGAGGTGTGTTTGGCAGTCTGAGGACCTCCTGTACTCCCTCTTGTGTGTACTTACCATTTGCTCTTCAAGCACAGCCACATTTTAAATGAGGATAAAGGTGAAGAAAGGGTGATGGGATAGAAAATTAGAGGATTTTGAAATTTCTGAGGAGTGTGTGTTTCTGTATGCATTCCTGTCTTCCGTAGAGCACAAGAGCTGGGAATTCCCAGGGGCAAGAAATTGTGCAAGGAAAAGAGACTGGCATGGCTGAGTAGGGACCTGCTGGTCCATGGGAATCTCATGAGAGGTATGAAGATGGTGAAGGACCTCAAGGTCAAGGCTCCAAGGGATTTGAAGAGCAGCTGTCACTTGGTCCGTTCAGCCTGAGAAAGAGGAGACTGAGGGGAGACCTCATCGCATGCTTCAACTTTCTTGTGAGGGGAAGAGGAAGGACAAACACTGATCTCGTCTCTGTGGTGACCAGTGACAGGACCCAAAACAGGCTCCTCAAGGATATGGTCACAGCACCAGGCCTGACAGAGCTGAAGAAGCATTTGTACATTGCTGTCAGGTCCACGGTGTGTTTTTGGGGGATGGTTCTGTTCAGGCGCAGGAGTTGGGCTCGGTGATTCTTGTGAGTCTTTCCAATTTGGCATATCCTGTATATTAACACATTGAACTTTGTGTTTTGTGAGATTTCTCCACCCCTGACAGATTAAGACTGCAACCATCACTTCAACCAACAGGCATCGAAATTACAACAACCAAGTCCCATTGCTGGACCCCTGGGTGATGACTGTATGCACCTTTCTACTCTTATCCTTTCTTTCTTTTCTTTTTATGTTTTGTTAAGTGTTGTTTTTCTACTTTTTTATTGCTATATTACAATAGGTTATAACCAAAAAGGCTACATAACTGCTTTCCATTGCAACCAAATTGTTCTAAAATAAACTCTAAATATATATTTACAAACACTGATCATTCACCTTTTGGAGTGGGTCATAACAGGGTGCTGAGGCACTGGAACACATTGCCCAGAGAAATTGTAGATGATCTCGGTGATTTGATCCCCAGTGGTCAAAATGCAAGCATACCTCAGGCTGCTGGTGTGAAGTTAGCCTTTCCCAGCACTTCAGTGAAATTCTGTACTCCTGTGGACTCTAGCTTTGGAGCATGGAGGCTAAAAAGGAAGAACATACCACTCTTTTTCTCTCATTTCTGCTGATCTTGCTCTTATTTCTATGCTACTGCTATCTCTTACAAACAAGAAAGCAGAAAAGGGTATAAAGTCCAAATTTATAATGTGCTTCAAATACAATAATATTATTCTGAAAATTAATCCGCTGCTTTGTGATGGCTATACGATAGCTACAAGGTTGTTTGGTGTGGGTTTTCTTAAAGGAGTTGAATTTTTCTTTATAGCAAGGGTCTCCTTGCTGCATTACTCTAAAGAACTGGGCGTGCCAAATGAAGGGCCCTTTAGATGTCAGTCAAATGTAGCAGCCTCAAATACCTTCTAAATAGCATACTTCTCAAAGACTGCATTCCAGTGAAAAAAAAAAAGAAACCCAATCCAAAACATGAAGCATATTAGAAAAGCACCGAGAAGTCTCTTATACTTCATGTTTTACTAAACAGGTAGCAAATAATCAGCTACAACAGTAACTTTGACTGCAGTGTTGCCAGGTGTTTTCTGTTCTCAAGCACAAAACTCTGCTTTGCTTTTGGCAGAGTTATTTTGTCTAAAGATATTAGCGTTTTATGGGGGCCCAAATGCCTTTTATCTTCACAGCTGCAGCATGCTGAGAGGCAGGCATATTTCACAGACATGAACCTGCAAACAGATTGGTCTACCTGCACCAGCGAAGTCTGAGTCTTATTGGGAAATTCTACTGGCACCAGTTCATTTGCAATACTTGTCTTCTTCATATTCTGTGTGATTTCAGTTTTCAGTGCTTTAATAAAGGAAAGAACAAAAGATAACAAAAAACAAAGGCCCACAACCCAACAAGAAACAAAGGCCCACAACCCAACAAAAAAAACAAACCCAACCAACCAACACAGAGATGTAAATGAGACACCGCTGACAAACAGGTAGGAGGGAATTGTTCGTCACAAAATAAGTGTTCATAGGTTAATCTGTTAAATAAATAAACAGTGAAAAAATTATAAAAATACCATTCTCTATTGTTGATACCCATGGTAGTTGAAGGGTTGTAGGAATATGGTGTATTTAATGCCTTTCTTGTGGCATTTCAATATGTTTCTTTGCTAGCATGATCTGTGGGAGGTTCTGCTCAAAGCCAGTGTTACTCATAGAGAAGCAATGAAGGAGATCTTTTCATAATTGTAGCATTTCTTATCAGTCAAAGGCCAGGAGAGGATTTGCGCCGAAAATTGTTCCTGTCATAGCTATTCTGTCCAGTCCTCTGCAATATAAAGGATCTGAAGAGTTCTGTTTTTCCCCCCAAATTATACATTGCAGCAATCAGAGGACTGAATATAAAAAACTATACATATTTTTTTTCAAAATTATCTGGTTTTACTATTTGCCATTGACCTTTCTGCAAAAAAAGAACTTTAACTGAGGTGATCAATGGAAACACATCAATTTTTTTAAAATTCTCATGCCTGTATTTTAGAAAGGTCCTTTGATGAGACGATGTTTTATTTAATTTTTAGTTTAAGATATACTAAAACCTGTAGTTTCCACAGGAAGTTAAAAGTGAAACATAAAAGGCAGTGCAGAAGTGTAAAATGTCAATTGCCAGTTAAGAAAGCTTTGCAACTACACTGAATTATTTGCTGGAATTGCACAGATCATGTGATATCCTTGTATTCAAAGAAAATTAATTAAAAAGAAAAGAAAAAATATTTGACAAGAAGGCAGTTTTAGTCACATTTCTGCAGGGTTTACATTAAAAAAAAACCATGGGCACATTTCTGCTATTTAAAAGAAAAACATCAAAATACCTAGATTATAAAGTACTCTATGTTCATTTGGTCAAACAAATAATGTTTCATTTCCATATAAAACCAGCATAATGAAATAAACATTTAAAACATTTCTGCATGCAATCTTACTAACTGCAAACACTTCATAATTGTCACATTCTGTATATCTAAGTGTCATTAGAAAGCACTGTCTTTTATATACATATGGATTTTCATAGTTCTGCTGGGCATTATAAGATCATTATCAAGGACTGTAAATAACATGGTTTTCTGCAGCACATCAGTTTGATAGACATGATCTACTTTCTTTGTATAAAGAATTAAAATCAGTAGAAAACCAGAGTTTGGGTTTATTGACAAAAGAGGATAACTAAACACATGAAAAGCATCTTACACATAAACAGTGATGTTGTCATCTAGGTTTATACAAAGCAATATATGCTGAGGAAATGAATTATGACTGTCATATTTTACAATCACAAATATTCCTTTAAAATTATGTCTCAAATTTAATTATCTGAAGTTTAAAAAATTAGAGTTTCTTGTAATAATATTTGTTGCTTTCTAATACTTTAAATAGTGATGGTTCTCCATTGTCTCTTATCTTAGATATAGTACCAAATTTAAAGCATCACCAATCACTACAGTCTCTTACCTTGTAGCTTACTTTTATAGATAATTCTTTTATTAAATCACTAAGATGCAAGCCCAGAGGCCACTTTAACAAATCAATCCATAGAGCAGGTTTAATTTAATTTAATTCAATTCACAGAAGATCAGAAGAGTACAGATTTTATCTTAATTAAAAATTCTCTAGTCATACAGAACAGAAAAAATTATTTTTCAAAAATTTTTAGAAGTGCTAAACTATTCCATATTGCATACAGTTTCCTTGCCTGCCAAAGGCAACAAAGTCACATTTTGTTATCCAAATATTACATTTGATCACTTTTCCTCCTGCCAGTAGTCAGGTGTCAGTAGTCTGGTTTTTCCTCTATTCTTATTCATGTTTGGACCATCCATGATCGTGTGACCTTCAAGAATGAAGAATTGAAAAGATTTCAATGTCTGACTTTTCCCTCGCTCAGCTTTTATCTATAAGCAACATTCAGATCTAGTTTCCTCCTTCAGAGGTGCCTAGAGATAGATCTGCTGTGCATAATTAAATGCCCACTGCTGCTGTATGGTTTAAACACACCAAATATCCATAAGTTCAAAAAAAAGTTAGACAAATTAGTGGAGAATTTGGCTTTCAGTCAACACTATTGAACATATTCATAAAGGTGAATTCTCCTAATGCATGATGAGAATTGGGAAGACATACACAGAAAAAGAATGTTCTGCTGCATGCAGTTTCCCCTAAGCTGCTGCCCACTCTTTAGACAGGATACTTTACTGGGCCCATTAGTCTGACTTAAAATCTGAGAAAGAAATACCAGAGCTAGATTCTAGAGAAGCTAGATCAAAAGCTAGAAAACAAGTGTCTTTCTTGCTAAGAACAGCTGCTTTGGATGCCATGCCATGCTATGCAGTGCAGTTATGCTGCTCCACTCTGCTCTCTCTCTTCACTCTACCAGAAAAAGACAACAAAGACTTTCGTTCTTTTTCCTTTCCACTATCTTAAGGAGTCCAGAAATCATTTACATGCCACTTTAACATGTATTATTCCTTTTCTATTTGTCCCATACTCTCACTTTAATTTGTGAATTAGTAGACACATCCATGAAACATGTCTTTCTCACAGGTTTGATATAGTTTTAGTTCCGTCTTAATCTGGCGTGGGAAAGTCCTCTATTATGTGTTATTTTGACCTCTTGGCTAGAAATACTTAATTTCTTGCAATACATTAAGTCTACTGATTGCCTTCAAAATTCTGGATGCCTGTGCCCATTCCCTGCTTGCTATTTTTCTCAATTTTACTTTTTCCTCTTACTATGCCAGTCCTTGTCCACCACACTGGGCCTTGTAATTATTTTTTGTTCATTTCTGATAAATTAAGCTTTCTGTATATATCCATGCAGATTTCAAACTTACTTTTTGTGCATTGCTGCTATTTTCTCCTCAGTATACCCTTCCATAAGGCCCATTTAAACCATGCTGAAGTAAAAAATCCCCAACTCACGGACTATTAAAGATTTAAAATTAAACCCAGAGACATTGAAATAATTGGTAAAAGTTAGAAAATCATTAGATATAGACTTTTCTTAGGAAAGCGGAGAGAATAATACCAATGAAAGAATAATATAGAAGGATTAGGCAGAATACAGACCCAGTTCAGCATTATTACCTGTTGGAGATAAACACTAGAGCCATGCAGTCATTTAAAGGTCAAATAAATTTATTAATTTAATCTCAGTGGAAGTTATAAACTTTAATTTTTACAGTTAAAGGCATTTTTTATTTTTATTACTAGGTGCTAGTAATAAAAATAAAAAATCAGCGTCAGAAAAAAGATAGTAATAGCTGAAACTAGGCAGAAGAGAGAAAGATACATTAAACATTAGCTAATAGTACTAATACTGCAAGTGCTTCCATTCTGTAATGCAAAAGGTCAGGCTTTTAGAAGGGATGATCCTCTTAAGAAGGAAAAGTTGGTGACTTGAAGGCTGATAGAAACCCATCACAAAAGAGTATTTGATCTGAGGAAAGGAATCTGGGAACATTCAAAGTACCACCAGTCATTGAAATTGTGATTGGCTGTAGTATCTTTTTATCAAATACTCAGGAAAAGGCATTTTAATAGTTAGATTTATTATAATAATAGGATCAATATATAGCTATCTATGAGTGACAAGTTGTCATAAAAAAAAGGACAACTCGCTCTTGCTGTCTTAACCAAAGATGTTTTATTGACAACAAAAGCGAAATAAAAAGAAAAGGGATCCTTGAAATAAAAGATGATAAAAACCGGGAACGCGGGGATTGGCCGCCTGGGCAACTGAACGGCAGCCCGAGACAGGGAGCTGAACGGCTCCGAGGCAAATCCCAGATAAGCTGAGATTTAAAACAAAATTTATAAATGTCTCCGAAGGAGATAGAGGCCAGGCTCCTTGGCACCGGGCTTCTCAACCGCTAGTCGGCAAAAAAGCGAGACTCCACCCCGTGCAGATCCTTTTATAGTGTCTTGGCTCCACCTCTAGGGGTTTTCATGATTGGTGGTATTTGGTGGTGAAGTCACCTTTCCCTGCCAATGGGTGACAACGGCGGGAAAGTGCCTCATTAGTATGCTCGTTGTCATGGAGCCAAGTTGCAGGGGTGGCAGTTAGAGGTTATTTTTAGAAACTGTCAGTTTAGAAGCCCTGCTAAGTCAGCCTGGCCTTGGAACTTGTATTTTAAAGAAAACATAATTTATACAATTAAACATAGGTTTTTATGATTAACAACCAACTAGAACATGTACAAACACTGTATTAAATATGTTGAACTTTAAAACATTTCTTTCAAACTTGGAATTGGGGTGTAACATGTAGAACACAAAAAATCTTTAAAAAGTGGGGAAACGACCACTCCATGGGGTTGCTTGGTCTGGTTGGAGTGGCTTTTAAAACCTTTTTATAAAACTTAACTTTTGTTAACTTTAATATTTTAACTTTAACCTTTTTGTATAATTTAACTTCAATTAACTTTAACACTGATTAATTAATTGGTCACAGGCAAACGATTGAGATGCAAAAGCCAATTCTTGATTGATGTATATGACACAAGTTATCTTGGAAACAAGGCTGTATTTACCAAATAAACTTTTATCTCTGCTAAATAAAGGGACAGAATTTTATCTAACTTCAGTAAGAAACCATAAGTTGTGAGAATTAAACATGAGTGTTTTGTTCTAGAGCACCTTAATTGGCTCAGTGTTTTTGTTCTGCCAGAATTTTTTGTTTTTTCTAGTATAAGCTTTTGAAACTCATCATTTTTTATACAAAGCCTCCGAATTTTTTTAAGTTCTCTGAATCATATTAATGTCTTAAATTCTGCCAAACATCAGAACTAAATTCTGCTGCATGCTGTTGCAGACTGAAGAGACTGGGACAATGTAAAATGCAATAAAGCAGAAATCAACTACATTTCTCATTTTCTTATTTATTTAATCAGTGAGTTCTCACATTACTTCCATGGAGATTAAACTCAGTTTATTTTAAACCATCACCAGGCTTCTGGAGGTTCCTGGACTGGTAACACTGAGCTGGCCTGACAGGAACCACAGATCTACAGACTTTAGTGGCTATATAAGGAAGAGTTGGACTATAACAGAGATGATGTCAGGGAGTTTTTGAGTTGTAAATATCTGTTGGAGGTTTTGACCAAAATCCTCATCAACCATACCATTAAGACATATATTGCATTGTAATTCTTAGTTTCCCATTTAGAAGATAGGGTGTTTAAAACCTCTTCAAACATCTTTTATTCAGGCTGGAAACAAGCATATCTATGGACTTATGGAGGAAATACTGAAATATTATGAATTCTCTGTGCTGTTCTCCATAATAATAACTGTGTGGAGACCACAGGAAATACTTTCTTTTCTGTATGCATTTTTTCAATTCCTATATTTATCACTTCCCTAAACCAAATCCACGAGTTTTGCACCACAATTGCAAAAGGTCCTGCTAACAAAATAGTTCCCAGCACAAGCTCATATAGAGGGGTAAACTATACCCTACTACTGTAATCTTTTTGTCATTCAGTGGAGTGGCAAAGGCTCTCAGGAAGTGGCTTGCACCAAGCCATGACTGCTAGTCTGCACAATGGAGATAAACACAAGATTGGGGATGTAGTAGATACTGTACCCTAAATACAGATTGTAGACAAAAGCCTTTGCCAGTGAGGACTCCTGGAGCCTCTCTGGGGTGTGCTGTGGCTGTGTTCCTAGAGCTAAGTCCTTGGAGACTCTGCTACTTGAGTCATCCAGGAACACATCTCTGGGAGCTGCCAACTCTAGCATTTCAGTTTTATACAAATACGCAATTTATCCCCATCATCAGGGCCCTTTTGTATCTAGAAAATAACAACCCACAAAATACAGATTTGTTTATTTTAAACATTGCGCTCGACTAAGTAAAACTGACTGTAGTTACAAGATAGTTTACAGTCCTGAAGAATATTGGTATTAATGCCCTTCTGCAGTGGATCATTCTCTGCTAACTGCCTGACAATATACTCCCTTGATTTTAGGGTTAGCTTATTGATCTGTATTGTGATAATATTGTACATTGAAAAAAATACATGAAACATATAGTATGTATTAAGAAAAAAAGGTTCTGCTAGTATTTTCAGCCTGGAAATCATTGATTATCTGGCTAATTAGTGGTCTCATTTATTTTCCCTCTTAGTGTACATATTTCATGGAATTTTTCCATCCATTAAAGCCTGATGGAGAAAAAACATGGTTTGGGTTGGGTTTTTTTTCTTGGCAATGCTTAGGGATGTGGCAAAACACAGGGCATTTGATGGAGCATAAATCAGCCACTCTCTCCATCTACATTCTCCTTTACCCATTTTTCAAAAAGAGAGGTACTTAAATAAATAGCGGCTCTTGCCACTGTACAGACACAGTGATGTAGAAAAATCACCCTCAGTCTTATGAGCAGATTTGCAGTAGTTTTCTTAGAAAATCAATCTGCAATTAACTGTTTCACTGCTGTATATTTGCGTTTGAAATATGTTTTTCAGAGAGGTTTTGCCAATAGGTCTATCAAAACCATCAGTACAACATTAATTAATTCTTTTAACTTTTATCTTTCTTTCTAGTTAAAATTTTAATATATATTTAATTGTTTCCCAGAGACCCTGTGCAAAGCAAGCAATACATTAAATAAAAGAAAAAAAAGAAAGAAGGAAAAGAAAAGCACAGATTTGTGTAAGTGAAACGGCAAAAAATAAACATGAATCAAGTAAATGAGTAAAAGTCTGGAGAAAGAGCTAGCACCAGATTTGAAAGCTGATTAGCAAAAGCTGAATTTTGATGTATAATGTGAAAATGGACGACATATTCAGGACATCCAAGATCAAGAGATAACCATAAGGAAGCATACAGGGAATGGAAAGGAGAAGAAAAGTGAAAATAATAATAGGGGGAATGCAGGAGCTAGGAACAGGACAGCTCTAAGTGTGATTAGATGACCTAATCTTAGAAATATGGAATGATTCTATCACCATACTAGATAGAGAGGGTTCACAGCAGCCTTTCACTGTTGATTTTACTGTATCTTCCAATCTGCCTAACCTGGTGAACATCTAAATTACAATTAGACCTAAACTTTATATCTCTGCCTTTCTGATGTGCAGAACTGTCAATGTCAGAAAGGCTTGTCCCAATGCCTGTCAGGAGTGGGTGCTAGCAGGATTCAGTCAGGACAACCACACAGAAGCTGATCTAAAAGACCTGCTCATCACATCCAAAAAACCAGAATACGCTGAGACCAGTAAACTAAGAAGACTGCAGATCAAATCTTGATGTGTAAAACCTTTTTTAGAAAAGGACAGATCCGTTTAGAAAAAAAATTTTGTAAAGCTGGAGTAGGATAGGAAGAGTGAAATTCGAGACACAAACCTCTGCTTTGCATTTCCTACAGTGAGCTTAAGAAATTAATTTTTTAGCTTTCTGGCCTCTATTTAGCTCATTCCTGCTAAGCCCTTCCTGAACTATGAATTCCAGTAGCTGAAAGAGCATTTTGGCTGGTAGTCCAAACCTTGAATTCACCCATTAAGCCAGTCTGACCCTCGTAGAGTTCTTGGCCCTCTCCACCACATACAGCTGAAACAAACTGTTGTTCAACAGTAATGCGGTTCTTATACTGTACCATTATTACTTGTTTTGTTGTTGTTCAAAAGTGATGTAATTTTTTATACCGTATTATTATTAGTTTTATTGTTTTTGAAGAAATTGATTGATTTAAGCACTTGTATGTTATCTTTTATTCAGTTTCCTTTTGTAGTTTGCTTTTCTCTACCAATATGGACTGTATCACAAATTCTCCACTATTGAACTAATAGGGAGAAGTTCAGGTATGAGAACATTTCTGAATGGTTACAATGCAAAAGCAGCTAGACAGCATGTATTCAGACTCATCTTGAAGGTCTTTCTTGCACATGGGCTTCCACTCCTCATATATGTACACAAACAAAAAACTGTATTGAAGCTGGTGTCTCCTGCAGGAGGGACCTCATGCTGGAGCAGGGGAAGGACTCCTCTACCTGGGCAGCAGCAAAAACGTGTAATGAGCTGACCATAACCCCCATTTCTCGTCTCCCTGAGCTGCTGGGGGTGAGATGGTAGAACCCAGGAAAGAGAGAAGGGTGGCAGGAAGGTGTTTTTAAGAATGGTTTACTTCTCATTATCCTGCTCTCATTTTGATTGGTTTTAAATTCATTAAATTCCCCAAGTGAGTCTGTTTTACCCATGACGGGAATTGGTGAGTGGCCTCTCCCTATCTTCATCTAAACTCATGGACCCTGTCCAGTTGTGGAGGGGAGTGATAGAGTGGCTTTGGTAGGTGCTCTGTATCCAGCCAGGGTCAAACCATCACATATACCTTGATGCAAACCTCATTGGTGTGACTGTTGTCCTTGTAAGCTGTAAGAGCACTTGTGATTTTAACATTTCATACGTTTTCTTGACACTTCATGTAAAAAACTCAAGGGTACTTGGAAATGGGCTAGGAAGGGTCATTAAAACCAGTCAAATTGACATTAATGTTCTCAACGAATACTCATGAGTATTTTTTGGTTTTACTCAGTTGTGTTTCAAACAGATTCATTTGTAGTTAAGATCTGAGTCTGTCACCATCTACCACAACAGATAAAAATAAATAGATCTGTCTTAGCAGGGAAGTTTAAACTAACAGGGTAAACAGCTCTGCATCATGTTCTGACTGAAATATGTGTTTATTCTCTCCTCAGCTTAAACAGTTACCACTTTGCTCTTGCTGACAGTGGTTTACTTGCTTAGACTGAGAAAACAGCTGCTTTTTTTTCCATGAGTTTTCTATACAATGGCTTTGTGTGCAGACTTTAATATAATAATCTTAAGTGCACAGACTTTAAAGTTTTTTTTGAAGGAAACATACTATTGTTACTATAGAGTATAAAAAGGTGTTAGAAAACTCTGCTCAGCAATACTGAAGATCTTATGCATTTTCATTAAGAAAGTCAATCAGACTGTTGATTTAATGTGCATATTCTGTGTGAAATGTCTACATATATTCTTTCTCTGTTTAACTTCAAATAGGTTGAATTGGCTTGGAAATAAAATAAAATTTATTATTTACACTATAGAAGTAATCAAAAGAATACATTATATGTATATTTATTTATATATGAATATATGTATTTGTGAAAATATGTTTCACTTGCCTTTCTTCCACCAGTCATATTTATGTCCTTATGTCCATTACATATGCCATATGTCCTTACAGTCCATTTCATTAAGATATATTTGCCACAAGTATGTGTTCATATTTAGAAAACAAAACGTCTTAAAATTAAATTTTTATTTTCTTTTTTCTCCAAGTATCTTTTTACTTCTGTCACTTCTTTTATTTCTTGTAATAAGAAGATTAGGGCTTGAAATCTGTGGTGGATTGACTTTGGCTGGGGTGCATGCTTTGGCTATAGTTCACCAGGGACAAATTATCTGCACACCTTAGGAACAGAAACACTGTGGGATCTTGGAAGTCTCTCTAAGGGAGATATGAAACAAAGGATGCAGTGGCATAAAGGTGCTGTTGTCTTGCTCTGTAGAAATGTAGATATGAATCAGTGTAGATATGAATCAAAGGATGGAGCAACACAGTGGTGGTGTGGTTTTGCTCTATCAAAAATGATCCAGCTGATGGGAACTAAACCAAAGGAATGATCCAGATGGCAATCGAAACCTGAACTTGGCTTCATTAACTTGAAAATACACATTACTTTTCATGCCCTTGCATATGCTAATGACTAAATTCACTCAAATTCCACCCAAATGTGGTGTTACTTTACCTTTTCCCTTCCCTAGAAGAAAATAATATAAATATAGTTTAAGCAGGAAGAGAGGTTGGAGAAGATGCCATCGTAACTTGAATCCATGAATGGACTGAGCCTGCCTTCTCCCCCATAGGGATGCCTGTTGGGTAAGAACCATATTCTGTGTGTGCTGAGTGATTATCTTGACCCAGCTTTCATTGGTAATTAGACTTTACCTGTATTTCACTTCCAACTAATTTTTGCAGTCAGTATACTGTCAACTACCAGGCAGTCTCTGAACTTTAACCTGTCACAGTCTTCTATGATCACTGTATTTGTTAATAAAGTGTGTTATTACTTAAACTGTTTAGCATGAGTCCTTCAAGGACACTAGCAGTGGCTGGCAGCATGTTACATACTTGACAAAATTGACTAAGAGTGGGGACACTGTCAGTGTGTGACCCTGAATATGTTGGTCAAACCTCTGTGGGCTGTTCACACCTCTGTGGGCTGTTCAGACCTCTGAGTCCTGTCAGTCTGAAAGACAGGTGTCTGCCAAGGAAGGCAGGAACCTCCCTTGGAATGGAAAATGTGGGAGGTTCATCCCCTATTGTGGCTGCCGCCAATCATGAAGACTCCACCTCAGAGGCGGAGGACTCCTCCTTCGAGGGGACGTCCGAGGGCGGCACCTCAGTCTAGGACCTGCCCCACCTTCTGGAAAGTTCTTCTGTGTTCGGTACCCCATTGGTTGAAGTTCGTTGTACCCTCCCCCCAGTTAATTTTATTGGATCCCGGAACCCTGTACCCTCCCCTTTGTCCCTCTCCCATTGGTTGTTACCCTTCCCTCCGCCCAGTTCCCGCCCCCCCTTAAAACCCCCTGCACACTCTCAGATCCTCGGAGTTCTCCCCCCGACCTCTCCCACCCGGAACCCNGCTTCCTTTGCAAACCCCCAGGGGCAGCTGATCCCGGTGCCCCGCTGGATGGCGAAACGGGCTGCAGCAGGAACCTCGGAGCAGCGGCTGCAACGGCAGACACGGGCACACTGGGGGGAGCAAACAAAAAAGTAGAAAGCAAAAAATTGCAAAAACTCCGCAGCTCTAGCAGGAGCCGCAGCATGTCCTGGCGGGCACAGGGTGCTGGGTTACAGTGTAGCGAAAAACCCAGAGCAATGGCAGAAAACTGGCGGGGCTGGGCAGTGGCAGCTGGGCTCCCGAACACAGCTGGGAGAGGCTCCCTCGCAGGGACTCAGGGCTCAGGGTCCTGCGTTTTCCCCAAGGCATCCGAGTAGATGGTGAGGGTCCTTGCCAGTGAGGTAGGGTGTTAATAAGGTCCCAGTGCAACAGCCGCTCTTAGAAGCAAAGCCTCACTCACAGTAGGAAATAGAATGTTACAGATGACTCAGATACCGAGTGGAAATGAGTTACAGAAGTTTTATTGAGAACTATAAAAAATCACCAAAGCAAAGGGACAACACTAGGAGTGTGGCAAAATGCCAGAGGCTCACTCACAAAATGGTGGTTCTGCCTTTTATACCCCTAATATCGCATCAGCTTTATGCATATTTACTTTCAGTTTTACATAGTCTCGGTCCATGTCACTCCTTTCGGTGCCAGCGCAGTTCCATCACTGTGGTCGTCAGGGTCCTCATTGGATGAAATCCTACTCCTTTTATGGTCGCATCTTAGAAGTTCGGCTAGCAACAATTCATCCAGTGCAAGCTCACAAACCTCACATTACAACACACAAGCCACACCACCCTTGTGAAAGCCACCCTTCAACCAGGCTATCGTAACAACATTAACCACTTTATAACATGTACTATTATCTTAATATTTTCCAAGGCCAACATTATAATATTTAATATCAATTTAATATTTAATATCAATTCATATAATACTTTGGGAAAGCCAATTCCCACTAACTTGTTTCTCATAAGAAGGAGACAGAACTCCTCAATGTTGGTGAATTCTTCCCACAGCAACTGCAGCCTGTCTCCCCTCCAATCTCAAGAGCAAGGGAGACTGAGGAGCTGAGCCCAGCCCCTCACCCCCCAGCCAAAATCCCGTGGTATCTCTGCCCTTCCCAAGAGAAAACTCCTCAGCTACCAGAGTAAGCCAGCTGCACTTCTTTCCCTCCGCCTTGGCTACATCTTTTGTTCTCTTAAGTATTGGTTGTTATCATCTCTTAGCAACAAATGGGACAAAATTCCCTGACAGAAAGAAAAAAAAAAGAAAAATCCTGACCTCCAACAGGTCCCCATAATGGGGCACTGAGAGAATGATTGGGCATAACTGGCTCATCTTCCCTGGAGTGATCAGAGTGATCAAATATAAAGGGTTCAGAGAAGGCTCCCCCTTTCATATGATACTTTATGTTTTCCAATCTCATGTTTGTTACTATTTTATTTTCCTATTATTTTTGGTTTTGACAAAATTAAATTTTCCAATTTAAAAAAAAAAGTTTTAAAAAACATTCTCATTCTGCTCTAATAAATTTAAACATATCCCTCATTAACTACTGTACTATTTTTCAGTTTCACTAGTGAATCAAAGTGTGACCAATATATTTTGTATTAAGATTTTGCAACTCCAGAGTTTCTGCTCCTAGAATGGTCACTAGAACTTCTTGATGGTATCGGTGTTGTCATTCCAATATGTCAAAATTATTTATGTTTACAAGTTCTATACAGCCCACTACATCATAAACAATTATCCAAATAATTTGGGATATTTTTGTAATCTGCTAAGAACAAAAGTCTGAACAACTGTAATAACCAGCAGAAAACAAACATCAAGGAGAGGATATCGTGAATGGTGACCTAATTCAAATTAACAGACTGGGTAAAAGTTCCAAGAGCTATGTAAGAAATCAGTTTGCAATACTTTCATGTGAGATTGGTTGGTATTAAAGTTGCAGAGTCAAATTTAGCAATACTAAGTTATAAAAAGCTAAGAAAATATTCTGCTAAGAATATTCCCTTTGCTATCTTTAAAACACTGGGTTATTCAAAGGAGGTAGTTTCTGACTTCTTATCTAACTCAACAGGTACAAGAGACACAGAGACAGAATTTAAAATGATCTGTAGTTGCTGTAGCAACTGATCCTTTCTTATTTTTTTTTCATTGAGACAGAAGCAGTTGAATACATTTAGTATGCCATAGAAGAAATAAATACTGGAGAAAACATCTTTTTAATGGAGAATGATTTTGATATAATAAGGAATACTTCTTGTCAACGATTCCTTAAGCTGATAAAATAATTTATTTAATTTTTTGAAATTATGATATTTAATTTAGAACAAAAACATACACTAAAGAAAACTCAAAACAAGTTATTTTTCTGATTTGAAAAATACTTTCAAAGTTCTGCTGAGGAGATTCTTTGAATTTTGTAAGAACAGGTTTTTTTCTGAGAGGTACAAATGAACCGTAAATGTACTTTGAAAGGAAGGGCATAAATGTAGATAATATTACAACTGGAAAAGGCTGTTTGCACTCTTGCCTGCACATAGTCTCATAAAACCTCAGAAGTACCAAGTCACACAAATTTTTCAAACTGGTATGTGGTCCAAATTGATGTGACACTACCTAAGTTTGAAAAATTAACACGCTGTTAACATGAGAATATATTCTGCACAAAGTAGTAACCTTCAAGTTGTCACAGAGAATTGCTGTGTTAATTTTATTTAGCCTAATTAGCTTCTTTGTGCTTAGTGCATATATAATATTTCTTCTTGCTACAAACTTACACAGCAGAAGCGAACACTCAGTCTTTTCCAGGCATTTCTTTGAAGAAGCAGCAGGTATGTATTTCCATTACCTTCCTGCAGTCTTCCCCTTTTCGTTCTCCTTCAGAAGAATGTAGTAATTGACACTAAATAACCAATATTTTGACTTTCCAGGTTATTTCTTTCACTATCAATGTAATACACCATGGTGTAAGACCGCAGTGCATTTTCTGAAAACTTTCCTCCAGTTCAAAAGTAGAGCTTGATTTGACTGTATTCATAACCCTGTTGTGTACACTAGCTGTGAAATGCTGAAATGCCTAATAGCTAGCTGCATGAATGTCAGTAAAAAGAATTTGTTAGGGTTGGCTGCTTCAAGATACCCATACAAGAAATTTTATAGGATACATTTAATTTTAAAATTGACAGGTTTGCTCTTTGGGCTCTGCTGATGCATTGTGCTTACGAGCATCCTGTCCAAGACCTGACGAAGTAAAATGACATGTTGACCCCATGTGTTCCATATCAATTAATAATTTCAGTTAATGGCCTGTACCACATAAAACTTTCTCTGCTGAAATGTATGCAAAACTTACAGGAGCAACCAACCTGAATGTTCCTCAGTCCCTTCCTCAGCAATTTGCAAACCAGGAAAAAAAAGCCCCATTGGTACTTCTGCTGCCAGTTAGACAAAGGGAGCATTTGATATTTCCTCTCCTGACTTAGACAGGTCTTTGCTTGCTCTGTGGCAGGTGTAGGATGGAATCAGCAACAGTTGAGTATCCAGGATTCTTCTCAGGTGGTGTTTGTTCAAATCCAGATCCAGTGAAAAGTGGTATCCGTGTTTTCTATATCATGCAAAGCTTCTTTTGCACTTAATTAGCAGGTGGGTGTGAAGGATATATACTAATTTGGGTTATAGTAGAAGAGCGATTAAAAATGCAAAGGAAAAAAGTTGGTTGCTAGCATCTCAAGACTTAAAACCACAGATATGACAACTAAATGATTTTAATTGCAATGGAGAAAAATGGATATGAAGAGAAGAACTGTTGAGACATTCTCAACATTAAGTGTAGGTTGAATAAACTTTCGTTAGAAAGCAACCAACCTTGTGCTGCACGGGAATGTAGGATTTTCAGATGTATACAGACTGATTTGAAAGCCTTTATATCACTATTTTTTGGCACCTCCCGTGTGGAATAAATTTGTAGGTAATGATGTGATGCTGACATACCTTCTTGGCGTTCAGCAGTTGCCACAAGAAAATGACATGTACATAGTAAGGTGCATAGATAGCAAAGGTCAAAATAAATCATGATGTCGGTTGAAAGTAATTGAAAAAAACGTAACCTGTATTCAACAGCATTTATACTTCTCAAAAAACCTACCTCAAAAATTCCTAAATATGATCTAAGAAACAAGTGCTCTTTCTGTTTGCAGTTCTTTTAAAGTATTTCCTTCTGTAAATAAAAATCATATGCAGCATTCTGTAAATTAATTCCTCAAGTCCTTGTTGATGATTGGGACACGGACTTTGCCGGGTCCGATGAGCACTGTCCAGCCCTCATGACCTCTGTGGCTCACCTACAGCTCTAGTCCCTGATGCAGGGCACCTTTCGTAGCGACTGGGACACGGACCCAGACCGGCAGGGAATCTGAATCGTTTATTCAAAGAAACGAGCTGGTTTTATACACTTCTTCAAGGCACAGTACTTCCTTACATGGCAATACTCACTACCTGACCTATCCCGTGCTGCCACGTCAGCAACACACCTTCTGAATGTCCTTCTATGGGGTGATCACGTGCTGGTCACCCGTCTGTCACCTTCCGGCAGCTCCTCTCCATAGGGCTCTGCCGCGGGACACCTCCTCCCCCCAGGGTCCGGCAGAGACAAGCCTCTCTGTGCCTCCATGTGCTCCTTTGTGCTGCCATGTGCTTCTTCGTCCCACAGCCTCTAACTCAACTCCATCCCATCTCTTCCCACAAGTCCTTTGTCATTACACATGCTACTGTCAGGGTGATCTAGTGTTTATTTGCATATATGAAGCTTCAGACATCCAAGTAAAGATTATGTAGGTGCCTTGTAGAGTTTGTCAAAAAGCTTAGACATTAAAACCCTGGAGAATGAGGCACTTAATTGGGGCAGGGAGCCTCAAAATTTCACAGAGCAGCTTTGAAATTCTGAGCCTTTCATTTTGTTGGAAGAAAGATGCAGGGCTTGATTCAGTTACTCAATTTTGATCTGAAAAATATATTGCTGGGGGACAGGCAATCCCGCTGAGGTAAGACATTACAATTGCAATGCTGTGTGGATGATAAATCTCTCCTTATACCTTCAGAAACCTTTGTGACGTATTCTTTTGCATATTCTGTGTTCCACTGTCTGCAGCAAATCAACATGGAGAGAAAAGAATTTATGAAAAAGCTCTTCAAAAAGCTTTCTTACTACATACTGTAGATTAATTTTAATAACATAAAATAGCAGCAAAAATGTGCTGGAACAGATTTTAATATACCAAAGGTATATTGGGGTTTTTGGGGTTTTTATTCTGTGAACTGGACATGAAAGAAGGCTGTGCTTCTGGGTAAAAATAACTTACATGGTGTATTTTCCAGCATTTAAAACCTGATCTATCACCCTTATGCATATCAAGAGACCCTTATTCTAGAATCCTTTATTTGGACTCCACTGCTAAGAAAAGTTTTGTACTGAGAACTGGGGGGAACAAGTGATTTCACAGAAGTCAGCTTCTCTTCAGATTTAGAAAAAATTACTTGTGTCAGAAATGCTCGAATTAAAAGACCATTTACTATCAGTTTGTTTTACAAACAAACATGAACTTCCTATGAGTATTTATTTACTCTTTTTTATGTTACCTGTTTCTGCCTTGTTGATTAGCAAGGG
Source organism: Eulacestoma nigropectus (assembly GCA_013397775.1). Lineage (NCBI taxonomy): Eukaryota > Metazoa > Chordata > Aves > Passeriformes > Eulacestoma > Eulacestoma nigropectus. The sequence continues at coordinate 95,002 of VZTE01002391.1, forward strand.
ATGAAGAAAGGTGTGGGAATCTTTAATGAAACATATGTTAGTTACTAATTTGCTACACTGACAGGGTGGACAGTAGTTCTGTCTCCAAGAATATCATTGTATCAAATAAAATGAATGATCATGCTTGAGGAAGACAGATTTTTTTTTCAGAGTAAAGGTAAATTATAGCTGAAATTGAAATGAGTATCCTGCAAACATACCTGCTCATGTGAAGGAACACTCCATGCCCACATGGATGCAGAGCAACACAGACCTGGAAGTCACTATAAATATGCAGCTTAGTGCAGCACAGCACATCTTGGGATTACTCACATGAAACAGGGTGGCTTTGGTTCATTTAACAACTCTATGACTGAGATGTACTAACAATATTAAATTGACATAAAATAGTAGAGCTAGGGAACCCAAATCTCTCTCTCACACACACACACAGACACATGCACAGAGAATGGGTAGGATGGAAAAGAACCATGATGAGTCATCCAGTCCAACCTCCCTACTCCCACAGGGTCATCCCAGAGCACATGGCACTGGATTGTGTCCAGATAGTTCTTGAATATCTCCACTGAGGGAGACTCCACAACCTCTGTGGGCAATCTGTGCCAGTGTTTGGTCACAGGCACAGGAAATAAGTTCTTTCTCACACTCAAGTAGAACTTCCTGTGTTACAGTTTCTGTCCATCTGGAAAGGGTAGGTCAGATAGGAGAGACAAGAGCTTTAATGGCTTTCTAAATAGATTCTAAATAGGTAATTGTGTGTTTGAGCATTGTTGGATTATCTACATCTAACACAACACTCATTACAACAATTTCTCCCTGATAGTCTTTGGTGGGTCCAGCTGTCATAGACCATAGCTTATAGGTGTCTCCAGTATATGTGACTTACCTCTGCCCAGACATAATTCTTCATGGTGTAGATCTACGTAGAGAAATCACAGTTCCTATCTCCTGTTTCTACCTCTGCATTCTGCTGTGGGAGTTATTTCTGCAGGGATTCCAGGAGAGATCAATGAACTGCACCTTTAATTCCAGGACACAGGTCACTAACTCCTGCATCATTAAATTCTGCTTATATATCTATTTATATGTACCTATGACTATAAATATGTATCTATATGTAAGAGATACATATACTTAAAACTTTTTTCCCCCTTTAAAGCATATAAATGACAAGCAGCTTGAGAAAAGACAACTTCAAAACTTGGAACTATCCACAAAACAATGATATAGACAAGTCTAGGCCTTAGAGCATATTAAATCTGGACTAATGATTCCTAAACAATAAATTAGATAATCAATATAAGGCTGTATTTTCCAAACCATCCATGAAATATTTTCTGATTATATAAAATGTAATTTATTGCTTGATTTGGTTAATTTATTTTCAGAATAATTTATGAAATAGTTAATGGTTGCTGGATTATAGAATTCCCTGGAGGGATTTAATATTCAAAATTCAAGAGGCTTTTGTTACTTTTAATTGGGAACAGACTGATGCTGTTTCAATTCTTTATCTCAATATGAAATGTCTAGAATCCATTACTCATGTAAATATTTGCACTCTTAAATTGATTCCTTCATGTAATTTTGAATATTTTCCTGAAATTTACTCTTTCAAAAAACACATCGGTTCTTCAAAACTTAATGCACATATTTTTTAATAAAATTTATTAATATGGTGGCAGCTACAGTGGAAGGTCAGTTTTGGGGGGGGAGTTCAGACAATGTCCTCACTTAATATTTTTAATTAATTTTTCATGATTAATGTATATGTTGAATTAACTTTTATGATTAGTGATGTTCACCTAATAGTATCAATGATTCTTCTGCAAAAATGCTTAACATGCCCAAAGGAGTAAGTGCAAAATAGTTTTAAAAAAACAATAAATGCCACCGCCTCCTGCCTTAAAACTGTGCTAAGTCAAGCACAAGAATACAAGGGATAAGTGACAGCTTTCCTCCTTTAAAAACAAAGAAACAAGCAAAAATCCAAAACCCTGCATATATTTTATTTTTGTCCTTCAGTGAATAACAAGAGAATTGAATAATGTAGAACATCAATGTTTTGGCCCTGAACAACTTTTGAACTGACAGGCAACTAAGCTGCTGTTTATCTGCACTATTATTTTTTAGGCCTAACCACAGTCGTGCATAATTTCACTGCAGTGTCCTTAACCTCTTGGGTAACTGCCTGCTGCACTGTCGTATGTCAGACAAATTACAAGGCTGAAGTGGCTCAGAATTTAATGGAATTCAAATGGCATTACTGTTATTTTCTTCATTGAGAATATTTTATGACAAGGTCACTGACTTTGCACACCATCTTAAGTCTAATTTTCAACACATATTTTTCAAAATTAAAACCGTCTGGTTCTCTCCTGACAGCCACATTAGAACCTCATCTGCACACGTCACAATACTGCATAATACACATCACCGTTTACTGCATAATTTTCATCTTCATTTCTGATCATTTAGATTCTCAACTTCATTAAAGATACATTGATATTTTTTACCTAGTGCTTGGTGGTAGAAGGGAGAACCTGTAGTGTGTAGTTTTCATGCTTCATAAGAATTCCTCCATAAGAGGGAAATGGTAAATCTGGCTTGCTCTGAACAAATTATTTTTCAGTAAAAAAAATAAAAAACTAAGTAAATAAATTTAAAAATCTGTCTTGATGTTTCATATAAGCAGAGTTTCAAGAGTTCTAGGATTTTCCAGGCAAATAAGAATTGCACTTGCATAGATAGGTAATTCCTACAGTCCATGTTCTATAAATTTGATACAACTACCATTTTTAAAAGACTTGCATACCTCGACTCTACACTGTGTGCAAACATATTTCTGTCTGAAAAAACATGGATAAACATTCAGTAATCCCAGTCACAAAAAACTCAGTTTCACCTGGAACCTTTCTTTATACAGGAGGAAATTTCACCTCTTGTATGTGCTGATACAACAGATTGCTGATACAACCCTGTTGCAAGTATAGCAAACCCTAAACATAAGGCTATTTTACATTTTCTTCAGTTGGTAGGTGAGTTTCAATGCATATGAGAAAGTATAACTTCAGGGTTTCATGATACCATAGCAAATTTTTGTCAAACTTTTGTAATCTAGATAGAATTTCCACTACTGACAGAAATTCCCACTTAAATATATTCCCCTACAGACAGTTAATACAAGTGAATATAAAGGATTACGTAAATAGTTTTCTCATTTCCCCAACACAAGATGCAGAGCAGTCAAGCCATTATTTCCACTGCTTTAGTGTATATACTGATTCTACTGCTCCACTTTATCACCATCTTGTAATTCTAAAACTGAGACAACTGAAGAAGACAAAATTGTATGCAATATATATAATATTTTTCTTAATCACACATATTGTGGCTTAATATATAAAGCATTTAAAACTTTTTAAATCAGTTAAGGATTAATACATAAGTGGCTGCCATTCAATAGAATTCTGAAAAATATTTTAAGACAAATTAGACCATTATTGATACCCTTTGTGACTAGCTGATTAGCAATGCACACAATGTCTTTTATGTAAGACACCTGAATTAAAAATAAATCTGAAATGTTGTTAGTGAAGGATTTTCTAGTGGACTGACCAGGACTTACTCAGAAAGCAGACTTGAACAAGAAAGAAAACAATATTCATAGATGCACACAAGAGTAATAACTAGTACTTTGCAAGCAAAAATACAAACTCAGATATTACCAGATACAAAATTTTCTGTGGAACAGTAATTTGGTCTTCATTTAATGCTCAGCCCAGTGTTTTTGCCTTATAGGTTTCCTTCATGCTCATGATGGATATAAAATGTTATCCTGTTTTGATAACAGGGTTTTTGTTCTTTAATGGTTCTAGGCCTTGGTTAACACAAACTACTAGAAGCTTCTCATTGTAGAATCAAATATTTACCATTTTAATGATCTCTTTTACATGGTATTTATCCGGTACTTTTGTACTTCACAGTGTTTCATTTAGCTTCACAAAACTTCTTTGAAACAAAGGCTTTGTTATGCTTATTTTCTAATGGCAATCTCAGACACAGAGATAAAGATGAAAAATGCTAAATTATTCAGAATATCTCATCAGAGGTCTAGGACTTGATTTTACAGGACACTCAGCATTTTATAGACCTTACAGATTCAAAGAAATTTCAAAGTAAAGTTATTGCTCAACGGTTTTTAAAATCAGATTCAAGATCTCATGTCAAACACTTAAAAAATTAGGACTATATAACTACAGACACACTGAAAAATGTTGTGTAAATTATTTGACTCTCTTCACCCAGATTGTGCAAGAGGAAAACAGGAATGTGATCCTCAAAGGTATTATTTATCTTTTTGAGATTTGTGAATAATAGATTATTTTTCAGAGCTCAAGAAAAAAAATTTGAAAAATGCTTCTATGGATTAAACCAAAATTATTATTCTATTTTTGTGGAAGAGAACTGTTTTCATGTAGTAAAAGCACCTTGTATTTGAACATTTTTAAGAAAATAAATATTGCCAGTATCATTTACAATGTAAATGAGTTAGAAAATGTCATGACAAAATGCCACGGTAAAAAGTTTGCTGTTCTCTCCCCTTCCAAAACCATTTATGCTTTTGCAGGTTTATTTAAAATCAACACTTAATAATCCATAATGGGGAGATCATTCATTCTTATGTCAGTCTCCTCATTCTCTGAACACCTTCTAAGTTTTTTCTTATAAATAAATATTTCTTATAAATAAAGAAAATGCATGATTCATCTCCTGAGCATCCAGTCTGTGAAACAGCTGAGACAAGGTCCTATGGAAAATAAATTCTTTAGTTCAATGTTGTTTAATCCTCATGTATTAAAGCTGCAAGGCAAGATCCATTTGTCATTTTGCTAATTTCGGTTACTTGGTCAAATTTGTATGTATGCGTGCACAACCTGTGCATGGGATTTTAAGATGGAAACCGATTTACAGTAGTGATAGAAAACAAAGAGCAATGAAATGTAAATATGTTTGGCTCTTTTCAAGACTGTGGAAAAGGGGCAGTTCAGAACTGTCTCTTGGCTTGCTCTATCCTAGCTCTCCATTCATTCATTCTTAACCACCATTAACATCTTATCTCAGCTTCTTTGCTTGGCCGTTTCAGGTATTCCCTTGCCAATCTCAGACCTGTTTTCTCTGCTTCCTGTCTGTTTTATTCAATCATAGTCCCAGTCACCATCAGCCTTATACAGCAAACCCACTTCAGTCATTTTTCTTAACCAGCTGTACTCCACTTTTGTTTAATTACCAGTTCCCCTTTGCTTTTCTACTCTGCCATGTGGTTTTTTTAGCTTCTTGTTCAACTGGTAAGGATGAATTATACTGAAATTTAACAGCCAAAGCTTAAGGAGGATCTGAGGTTTTCTGTCCTCACAGTATTTCTAAGCCTTACAAATTTACAAAAATTTTCACGAAGTTGGCAAAATGTGGCCTATGCAAAGGACAAACATGCCAAATTTTAAGACTGACAAAAGACTGTCTGTACTATATTATTTCAAAGTAGAAATTTCCTTCTTTTCTTTCTTTCCTACTTTTTTTTTGTGTGTGTGTGTGTGTGGTGAATCTCTTGCCTCTGATCTTGTTTTCAGAAATAACTTCATTAATAAGATTTAGTGTATATTTCCAAGGCTCTACTGAGTAGATTGATTGTACACATGTAATTTCATTTTGGTTTGGGCACATGACGATATTTTCATTCCATCAGAGCATGATATAAAGGAATTTATGTTTATTTTATAGTTTTTACACTGTACTGTATTAGGTCCAGGTAGATAGATGGCACCTGATTCTCTGCCTGGCAATAGAGAATTCAATTTTTTTAGAGTTTTAAAAAAAGAAAAAAGTGTAAATCAGTAGTGAATTTGTTGTCCCACAATTGATATAAAACCATAATGGCTTTTTTCTAATACTCGAAGTTTAACATTGGATTTATCCTCTTGTTAAGTTGTGTTTACATACATACTCAGAATGAAAAAATCTCATCTCTAATGATTAAAGTTTGGCAAAATTTCATCAAGATAATATAGCGTTTTGTATTACAAAATGTCAGTTACACGTATGGTTAGCAATGTTAAGAGTTCAATGTATAATAAAGAAGGTATTAAAAGTTAAGAACATTTAAAGTAAAATCTAGATTCTAATGTACTTCCATCCAGAAAAATTCTAAATTCATCTAGTGAAAACTGCAGATTCTCAGCATGCCCACTAATAATTGAAACTCAGGGAAGTAGAGCAGAAAATATGTGATATGTAATAGAAGACATCAAAATTCCCTGGGAGTGAACCCCAGAGTTATAATACTGATTTGGATCTAAGTTAAAAGCAAGAGCTTCTTTACAATAAAATATTTTTAGTAGTAGTATAACCTGCTCAAACAAGAATGATACCATTAAAATAAAATTCTCAAAATTCTCTTTACTTCTCTAAAGTGAAGAACCCAGTATTTAGTAAAGAACTATTACAAAAAATATGCAACTGTAAGTACTTCTAAGACGGCAGAGTGAAGTATATATGTGGTGAAAGTCTGTGCATATAAAAAGGAATAACTTACTTGAGCAGGAGTTATTTAGCATCAAATGGAGCAGGGAAGTTAGATTAAATTGAAAAATGATTGACACCTGATCTCCTAGGAAACAACACAAGAGCAAAGAGATGATAGTTACTTTTTTTTTACCTGTTTCCTCCTCTCCCACACCCCAAAAATTATAAATCATAGGGCATTTTTAAAGAACAGTAATAAATAAGAAAAATTCAGTTACGTGCATGCGTGAAAGACAAGAGACAGCATGGAGAGAAGTTTGGCAAAGAGATTTCACAATAGTGAGAAAGAAAAACATCTTAGGGCAAAATTCCATCCAAGTTCAGTAGGAAGAGGAAGATGCTCTCTTCATGTGTTGGCATAATCAATATATATTGAGCTCAAAGTAACGAAATAATAAAAAAAGTAAAATTCATTATGATGCTCAGAATGTGTCTTCCAGCTGTGGTCTAGAGAGCCAATGTAGCTCCTGCAGAAGTCAACTGAAGTCTTTGGGCTCACATAGATGAGGTATCTGAAGCTATGGAGCTATCAGGTAATGTTATTGGGAAATCCTAAAAGCTCAAGTATTTTAAAAATAACTGGATTAAGCATGAAATAGTATACCAAGTAATAGTAAAGCTCAGTGGTAACGACCTAGCTTCTAATTATGAAAACAGTGTGAAAACTGTTTTCAAACAGTGTGAACCCATGGAACAAACAAAGTCACTTCTGAATCTCCAATGCTGTGGGTTTGACAAATTATTTATTGTAATATTACGTATTTTAACCCATAATTTAGTTTAATTCTCAATCTATGTGGAAAATGAAAGCTATTAATGAGATAGGACTCCTGTTTTATATATTTCTATTAAAACAGGGAAGGAGAACAGGGAATAACAAGAAATCATCAAGTAGATTGTATGTAGATTTGACGGAGTATTTCTGTGAATACCTAAAATGAAAATGGGGAGTGACCTTAAAACTAGTCTCGGTCTTTCTGCCAACAATTTTCTGTGTGGACTTGAAGCGTTACATAAACCTGTGTTATAGGTGGCTTCTGTAAGATCATCGCAACAAATTATATGTTCAACTTTTTGCCATGCAACCCTTGATTTTCAGTGCTGTGTACTGGATGGATGAAGGCTCTCTTTGAGCTCAAACATGAAACCCAGAGTCTTGATTTAGGAGGCCTTCCACCAGAGGATTGTGCAGGATCCACAGTGTTGCACAAGACAGTGTAGAACTCTCACCTCAGGGAGGTACCTGGTCATTCAACCTAAACCTAAACATATATTAACCCATTGGACTTTGTGTTTTGTGGGCTTTCTCCCACCCCCATTGGATCAAGACTATGGCCATTGCCTCAACCAATGGACATCAAAATTGCAACAATCAAGTCTTGTTGCTGGATTCAACAGTGGTGATAGCTTTCTACTCTTATCCTTTTTTTTTTCCTTTCTTCCTTCTCTTTCTCTTTCTTTCTTTCTTTTTCTCTCTTTCTCTCTTTCTCTCTTTCTCTTTCTCTCTTTCTCTCTTTCTCTCTTTCTCTCCTTCTTTTCTTTCTTTTTCTTTCTTTCTCTTTCTTTCTTTCTTTCTTTCTTTCTTTCTCTTTCTTTCCTTCTTTCTTTCTTTCTTTCTTTCTTTCTTTCTTTCTTTCTTTCTTTCTTTCTTTCTTTTTCTTTCTTTCTTTCTTTCTTTCTTTCTTTCTTTCTTTCTTTNCCTTCCTTTCTCATTTTTAAAATTTTCTATTTTCTTGTTGGTTTCACATTATTTAGACTTCCTTCCTTCCTTCCTTCCTTCCTTCCTTCCTTCCTTCCTTCCTTCCTTCCTTCCTTCCTTCCTTCCTCTCTCTCTACCTCTCTCTCTCTTTATCCCTCCTTCTTCTCCTAACTTCTTCTTTTAGAAATATATTTTAAGCCAGACTAAAAAATTCCATTCAATGCCTTTATTAAGAGCCTTGTTGTGTCTGGATAACTTAAAGTTGGCTAAGTTTAAGTTTGCTGAGTTAAAGTTTGTGAAGTGCCTTACTTTGTCTGGTTGTTGTCTTAAAATTTGCCAACTACCTTATTCTATTTTAGTGTTCTAAAATTTGCAAGTATAAGTTGGCTACTGAACCTCCTGAGAATTTTGTTTTTTCTCCTGTGCACTGCCCAGGGTGAATCAAACAACCTTCCCCTATACCCAAAAAGTGCACTGGGCATAACAGAATCCATGGCTTTTGGAAGTCTGAAATACATGACATATGAAGAAATGCTGTGTGGCATGTCAGTGTGGGCCATTAAGAAGTCCTTTGTCAAATGGCATTTGTAAGGTTGGCACTTGTAATGTACTGGCCCTGTAAGGTTTATAATGGCTGCAAGTAAGGTACAAATTTTTGTCATGAGGCTGATGGAAGAAGAATAGTATGCATAATCACAGAGAGCTGTCAGGGGTATGAGATGCTGACAGAACCTATAACAGGTATGTTCTAACATGTGGAATGCGAGGAACATGTTGCAAGTCCTATTTCACTCTGCAAGAACCAAGTCCCTGTGAAAAAGTTACAGGGATACGGAATATCTGCACAAAGTGAAACTCACTGTGAGGGAAGGATAGGCTGCCATGCAGACAGGCCTGAGAAATCCTCTATGGATTGTGTGTAAAAATACATGCAATGTTAACTCATCAGCAATTTTCTAACATGTACTGCAAAACTGATCTAAATGCTTCCAAGTCTGAAGAGTTTCTCCTACCTACTCTCTCCCTTTCTTTTTATGGAGGTATATTTTGCTGCTGCTGCTGAGATAGTTGCCCAAGTGAGGAAAATAAATAGCTAAAATAGCTTGAGTAAATATTTTGTCTTTTAAACTTTTTTTTAGTTAGGTTGGATTTTCTCATGAGATTTCCCACTACATTTTGCAAACAGATTTATAGCCTGAGCTATACTTGTCAAACCACAGTTGTCTTTAAATTTCTCACCTTTCTTTCCCAATCCAGCCACCTAAATGGTATTACAGTCTTTCCACGTGACAATATAACTGCACTGTCCCCTGTCTAACTCCACTGTGCAGCAGCAGCTAAGGGTGTGTCACAGCCAAGACATCTCCAGAATGCTCCATTTCACACACACACTCCCTCCTTCCCTTGACACACCTCTAAACTAAGGATTACAAGGAATTAATATAGAGAAAATGCTGCTTTGGGTTGATAGGATGTCAAATGATACCCTGCAAGGATGAAACATCTCTGCCACTTCAGAAAGGGCTGGTCATCACTCCTTGCTGCTCAGCAAGTAGTCCCTCTTCTGCCTGCTAAACACAGATAAAGGATCAGAGAATCTTCATAGTTAATGATTATTCATACAAATGTAAACATTTCTCAAGATATACCATATAACAGACAAGAAGTAGGTAATAGGCAATGTCCATGGCTTCTTGTTAACAGGTGACTGAGTCCTTTATCATAGTTTGTTCTGTTTCCTTCATGTGCAAAGTTTACTTTTCTCTTCAAAGATAGTGTTCTTCTTAGAAACACAAATGTTGCTAAGTTGATTTTTGAAGTAACCGGTATGAAAGTTGCCGCAACATGTTTTTTAATAATGGATAGTGAAAATAAGTTATCTACATAGATGTAAATTTGTCTTTAATTGAATTTAATCCTGACAGAACTCTGCAGCTATTATTTTGATAGCCTGCCTTGTTTGTCAAGAAAACTACATGATGCTATCTTTTCCATCTTCCTTCTCAACCATTATTTCATATTTTATTTTCCATTTTTATGAGGTCATTGATTAATATAAAACAGAAACGAACAGAACTATAAAATCATAGAATGTTAAGGGTTGGAAGGGGCCTTAAAGATCGTCCGGTTCCAACCCTGCTGCCATGTACAGGGACACCTTCCACTGGACCAGCTTGCTCAAAACTCCATCCAACCTGGTCTTGAACCCCTGGGTGGGGTTGGGGCAACCTCCCTCTTGGGACATCCCACAACCTGTTCCGGCACCCTACCACTCTGACAGCAAAGAATTTATTCATATGATCTAATCAAAACCTGCCTTATTTCTGTTTGAAGCCATTCCCCCTTGTCCTGTCAGTACATGTCCTTGCAAAAAAATCCGCCTTCAGTTCTCTTGTAGCCCCTTTAGGCATTGGCAGGTGCTATAAAGCCTCCCTTTTCTTCTCCAGGTTGAACAACCCTCACTCTCAGCCTGTCCTCATTGTAGAGGTGCTGCAGTTCTCTTAGGTTGAATTAGAAATGTGAGTAGCTGTTACAAACATTGTAGTAATCAGAGTACAACAGGACGGTTTTAGGCAAAAGTTAGAGGGGTAGAAATCACATGATATTAGCTTGTGATTTGAATCAAAGATGCCGTGTCCCCGACAACATTATTCCTCTGACAAAACAAAAATACTTATTCCCAGAAACAGCCTATTATCTCTCAAGAACAAACTTTTGTATGGTTTCTACAGTTTGCTGAATAATGTAGCATATTGAGGGTCAATAAGAAGTAGTGGTGTGTCCCAGGTTACAATGTAAGATGTGCCCAAAAGTATATATTCTATCACCATCTTCATAAGCTGTTAAAAACTGGTGGGGCAGTGTTCCCCACCTCCTGCATGACTCACCCCTGATAAACTCTGGGGATATCTCCTGGTAATGGGCCAGCTGTTGAAACCAGGTGGGGCAGTGTTCCTTATCTCTCCCATAACCCACCCTCCCTCCAGGGGGATATCTTCTGTTAATGGGCCCATCACTGCCTTGCCTCATGACTCACCATCCCACTGTGAGATGCTCCGCCCAGGAGGAGGAACTGAGCGTTCCCATCTGTAGATACTCGGAGGTTTGGAACACCAGAGTCAGCCCTTACCTCCTGGATTCCCAGAGGACAAGAGCTACACAGCCACCACTGGACCTTCCGAGGAAGACCAGACCCTTCGACAGGATCACTGCCTCAACAGAACCATCACTCCAGCAGACTGCAGGCACCGTTTAATCAGACTGCTACCAAGACCCTGACCGACAGGGTGTCAGGTTGTATTCTGACTCTGTCAGTGGTTTTTCTTTTTCTACTATTGCATTTATTTTATTTTTCCTATTAAATTAAATTAAATTTCTGACTTGGAGTCTCTCTGGTTTGCTTTCAAACCAGTACATGGTGTCAATTAGTGAGTGTCAATAGTGAGTGATGTTACTGTCCTTTTCTTGACCCATGAACTTTCTGTCCTACTTTCTCCCCACTCCTTGCTAATGGAGCAATTTCATGGGCACCTGGCAGATAGCCAGGATCAAACCTACACAACATACTTGCTATATTTAAGCTTTGAAATAACACAAGACATCATGAAAAATGTTTGTGATGCTTATTTCATTTGCAGAATTCTTACTAAAGACTAGAGGAAGTCTATTGCACTAGTGCGCTTACAAAATATGAAACAGCGTAGTCTAAAATAGAGGATTTTTTCCTGGTGATCATGTACTGTTGCTGCACACGCATCCACATGTGGAGCATGTAACTAATTAATTTGGCAAAACATAAGTGATCTGGGCTTTTAGACATCCACACGGGTATGGCAGACATGATAAAGGACTGATATGCCTCAACCCTTCACAGAGGTCAGTCAGGATAACTAAACTAGCATTAAAAACAACATGTGCATATGTGTAATGTGTGCAGTGTGTGCATAAGCATCATTGTCACTCTGAAGATATAGAGCCACTAAACAAGTGGTCTGTCTCATAGGCCACAGTTTATTGGAAGTTTGTAATTCTTCAACTTGAGAGAATGTCTCAAAATATTAAGATAAAGTATTCAACTAATCAACCTCTACCCCTATTACGAACCAGTCTAAGCCCAGAAGAGCAAAGAAAAGTAAGTCCCTGTGAAAAAAACGGATCAAACCCAGGCTAGAAATATACCCCAAAATTAATTGAAACCAAATGAGGCTAGATGTTGATACCAAAAAATTAATATATTTTATTTAATAGTAAAAGAGGCAAAGAGAAAGAAAGAGAAAAGAAAGAAATAGAGAAAGAGGTGTGTGGGGACAGGGGATAGGGAGAGTTACAGGGATTAGGTAGAAACATATCACCATTCCGAGGGGCCCAGTGACATCTCGTTGATCCCCTGCATCTGGTCTTCTTGGTGGTGAAGGTCTCCCATGCCAAAAAGTATAGAATCCAATGGATTAATATATGTTTGGGCAGGTGAGAAGGCCCAGGTGCTTCCCCTGAGGGGGGCAGGTTTGACAGGGTCCCTTGCAAGACTCTGGATCTGTTGCATCATTTGCAGTGCTCTGGTGCAGGGTCTGGGAATCCCTTGGCGGGAGGGAGCTTTGATGGGCCATGACACCTCCTCTGCTGTCCTGTGGATGCAGCTTTCCCAGGGTAAAGGGGCCCCTGCAGCTGAGCTGGTCTGCAGTGGAAGATGGCTGTTCACTGCCTCTGACCAGATTCTTTTTCACTGCACACACAAAACTTCTCCTCCTCCCTCGTTTGATGTAGGGGTCTGTGTGAGCCTGGCAGCAGATAAGCCTGAGGCTGTGATCTCCACCCCGAAGTTCTAAGTTTGGTCTTCCTGTGAATGTATTCTTCTCCTCCGCCCAGACCTGAGTCACTTTATTTGCAGTGCAGGACCTCAGTCAGGAGGTGCATTCAGGGTGTGGTGGTCCTCCATGCAGCTTTTGTTACACAGTTTTCCTGTAATAGGCAGAAGTCCTTCATGAAGGTATTGAAGCCAAAAACGATAAAATTTCAGTCTCCGACAACCCCCAAACCAGGCTTTGCTTTGTCCTTCATCTTTGATGAAGAAAGGGGAGGCAGTCCTATTCCTACAGCAATCCTATACTTTCAGATACAATGTGTAGGAAAGGAAAAACTAAGATGTGTGATCTCTACCACTTGGCCACTTTCTTCCTTATGGAGGACATTAGAAGCAACAGATACTTGCTTATTCAACACAAGGATAAAAAGCCATGTTAAGATGGGTGGGAAAGTTTCAAGCTTTAGACTGAAACACAGATGATGAAAGCTGAGGTTTGCAAAAATATGCAGTAAGTCAATTTCCCCTTCTGGCCACATGCATTTTTACTTCAACTGTAATTTTCAGAGAATATCTTACTAGTCATGCTCTCCAAAGTCCAGTTAACCTGATGGTCAGCAAGGATGGAGTTTCTAATCTGTGGATGGTGGTTCTCCTTTGCCTGACTTGAAACCTAGAACTTCTGAATCCAGCAAGTGCTTGACTTGGGTCTGTATATTCTCTTATCTTAGAAAATAAAGCATGTTGGCCTAAAAATCCTTTCCTGACACAGCCATCATCAACATGAGTCTACTATAGCAAAAATGTTCAATTTCTACAAATCTGCATTTGAAGTAAAGATGCATGTTCATTGAAACAATCCCTAGATTAATTTACATGTTTCAGATAAAGCAGGCAGTTTTTGCAATCTTTGGTGTCAGTTCCTCTAAGGGGCAATCAAAGGACTGGCTCTTCAGGGAATGTCTACCTGCTAAAACCACAGAACTTGCACAATCACTTTTTATTTTAAGTGATTGTCAAATTATGAATTTTCAGTGGAATTACATTAAAAAATCCCTCAGGCAAGTATCTGACAACTGAAATACTGATATTAATATTGGAATTTTTGAAAGTATAATTCCATAAGTATTTAATTGCCTTGATTGGTAATCTCAATTTATAGTCCATCATGGCAGGAATAAATAATTGTGCTTTAGGTTTCACACTCAAATAACAGATATCAGTCCTTTCAGGCATCTTTGCAGAATTATCTTCAATGAATTATTTTTAGCTTCTCCCCTTTTCTTCCACGTGAATCTCAGTATTGCACACAGAGGGAAACTGGAGAGTGAACAACAATGAATGGGCAGGTTAGTCCTGTTAGAAGGTCAAAAAAGAGGAAGAAAAGGTGAACTCAACTTCTAGAATATTTTGGAAACAAGAAGTCATTCTATGTGACAAAGAGCAGTTATTAAAAAATGGGCTACAGAACAAATGTCTCTCAATCTGACTTCTGAAACAAACTTCATTTCCTGGAAGAATTAAGAAACATTATTTCTTTTCATTCTTATACTAGCAGGAAATGATGGAGGTTGAATAGTTTAGTGACAGGGTTTTTACAAACCCTGTTTTTGTCGTGGTTTTGGGAGTATTTACCCCATTCTCACTAAAATACTTCACTACTTTTTTAAGATTTTAGCATTGTTTATTATGCTTAAAAGAGGTATAGATAAGCTGCATAACAACCATGAAAATATGGCTTCTCAAGAAAGACTTTTTGCTTTGTCTTTTGCTGATCATAACATTTTTCCTACTGTAGCTCTTAACACCAAAACCTATTCTTTCAAAAGAATCTCCTTGTTTCACATTTCTAACACTAGAGTTTCCACACTGGAGTTATCTCCTATCTGATTGACTTAAAGTGCAGTCAGCAGAATGCCATCTTAATCATATAAACCCTCTGTTAACATATTTAAACCTCTCACTTGAAAAATTAGGGTCTTAACATATATACTAGTTTTTGTTTGTCTTATAGTTCATAGAAACCCTATCATTTCCTTGTTGCTTTAGAATTGTTTTCTGTGAATTCTTGAAGGATTCATCAGTCTTTACCAGGATCAGACATAAAATACCACCAGAGATTGCCGTTTGATTAATGAGTGATCAAATATTTATGGGATACAATGAATGCCAGAGTCTCAGCTGTTGGTTGTGGTTGTTCTCAAGCATTTATCTAGTAAATCAAAATCCTTCCACTATCTAAAAAATCCTCTGTAGAATGTTTTCCATATAGCTAAATTGACATCTCTATCCATATCCAGTTCTTATCTCAGGAGCCTAGAGCTGTATCTTTCTAAGAAGATGTATTTCCATTCCTTGATCTTTCTCCAAAAAAAAAAAAATTCTAAATTTTACAGTGTTGCTTTGCCAGCTTCAGGGTCAAATGCTTACCTGAGTTAAATCTCAGCTGCCATTTTTTCACATCCCTTTTATCTCCATTGTGATTATTAAGGGACTGAGATGTCCCAGCACTTTCTTTCTGGAATATTTTTTGATTTCTCCTCTTGATGGAAGAGGTTCAAGAGACAACTTATTCCTAATTTGCATGCTGGCAGTATTTCTTTCATGCCACCAGCACGGCTACAGTCTGGTTTATGCAAGACTGATGAAGGTGCCTGAGAGAGAAGCGACTGATCTCCAGTCTAACATCACCACACTATTTTGCACACACAAACCTTGAGATGCGTCAGGACTTGGGATGCCATTTGCACATTTTTTTAGCCTTAGACACAGTGAAACATAAGAAGATTGAAAACATAGCTGAAGGCACAGCATCAATTAGATGGGATTTTGGCTTTGTGAAGAATAAGAAATAGTTTTGGTAGAGATGGTGTCTGGGCAAATAAGTTCTCTCATAGAAGGTACGTCTGACATTGGTAAGGATTTTTTTTAAAAAAGAAAGGAATGCTGGTAGAAGGGGAGAGGAAAAAGAATTGTTATGAAAATAGATGCTGACAAAGAAGAAGTGTTGCCGATGAGACCTGGACAGCAGTCTAAACCTCAGATTTTTTAATAGGAGTATAAAGAAAAATTAAGTCTGAGTAGTTACAGCATACTTAGGCTAGTGTAAAGAATAAAGAGGACAAGTGTGTTTGTACATATTTTTGTACATGTAGTAAATTATCTTCTAATTTGTAATGTAAGAGAATTAATATCATTTAGGCCAATATTACTTTCAGTGGACTTCTGTGGATTTGAGTCAGTAGAAATGAGATGTTTTGCTAAAAGGAAAATTAATAACTAAAGACTAAAACTAAGCAGTATGCCAATGACACAGAAATAGTAGTCATTAAAGGACTGATGTATGAATAACACATAAATTTTATGTTTTGTGTAAATAGGTATTTTAAAAAGTTATCAGGAACTGATACAGCTGAAAAAACAAGCTTTATTTCTTAAAAATTTGAAAGTTTCACCTTTTTATTCATGTGGCATTTGTAGCAAGGATTTGAGTAAAGAGAAAAATAATTACTTATGAAGAGTGGCCTAGAAAATTTTGCATGCTATTGAATCTCATATCTTTGTTGTTAGGTACAAGTCTACTTTTAAATCTAGAAGTCAATAAGGAGCCTGATAGAATTCTTAACTCGTGATGAGAATTCAAAAAACAAAAAAAACCAATATGGACAAACTGCATTCTATTGAATTTATTATTTAAATTTAGTTGTCTTAAAGTGAAACAAAACCAAATTACTGTGTTCTGTTTTATGCTAGAAAATAATAGAATTCAGTGTAGCTTTCATAAATCACTGAGAATTAATTCTGACTCAACAGGCTTGGCATACAATATGAATGACAAGTTAAGAAACAAGCACTTCCAGCCAGTAGGCTGTAGTTTGACTAGCTGCTCTAAGTCAATGGGGTGTTCTTTGCCTTCTCTGTTAATCACAACAACTGACTTTTCTCAGTCTTAGTGATGCTGCTGATCCTGTGTTCTGCTTCCTCTGTGTTCAATTTTTCATGAAGATACATGGGGTAGGAAGGCTGGTGAGTGATATACCAAAACCGTATCAGGTTAGGAAAAAAAAACTGGCAAATATAAACTGACTACAAATATATATCTATCTGATTGTCTCCATAACGTGTTTACAAAGCCAAAGTCTTAATAAACTCACAGGTTGGAATGCTCTCTCACCACTCTTTAGAATTGTATCATGTATTTTGAATTTAAATGCAAGCATATCAAGCACAGGAAACTTGTACAACAGTTTGGATCCCTACATACTGCTGTGTTCAGAAAAGTACACTATTCATCAGTCACGAATCCCAACTGTTCATCCATTTCCAGATAGTCTATAAGGTGTGTGTTAGAGGAACTTGTTGTAAGGAAATGCATAAAAAAGAGCTAAGAGTAGGAACACACATTTTGAACAAGAACATGAAACAAAATTACCTTTTGTACAAAATTTCTGTGTAGAATTAAGAAAAAAAATCCATCTTGCACTATCTCAAAGTTATTCTTTCATCTTGGGTCATGTCCTATTTGAGGAAGACCTATAGGATAATCTTTCTTACTGGAGGCTTCTCTACATGGGAAACTTTTTGCAAAGTAAGCTACCATGCAATAAAACTATTGTACCTTTATGTCTCCTGCTTCTGTAGCAAAAATAAGTATCTGCAGTGGCTTTTATGGAACTTCTTCAACAAGCTACATAATTTCACTGAGTCAAGATATGTGTGTCTTTTCCAATAGCTGTTGTTTTCAATATACTGGACTCACTCTCATGCCCTCTTTGACTCTTTCTTTGCTCATCCCTTTCCCATATTTGATCAGCCTACAGTACAGCTTAGGGTAGGATGGATTGACGATCTCATCAAATCATTCCGTGTATGAATGATTTAATCATGATGTCATAATTGAGTAATAACATTATTCAGTGTTTCTGAGAATTGCAGCTTTCATAGTATCTCACTAACTCTATCAGTAACTGTTAAGAACTTAATAAAAATTGTGCATGCCTGGGACATAAAGACAAATTTAATGTAGATGTAGTGAAAATATGTGAAAGACTGAGGATTTCATGCAGGATAAACCATCAAAGCTTGATTCAAAAACGGATTGTAAAATGAGATGATCACAAATCAGCACCATTGTTACGGTGCCTTTGGGTAAAGATTCTATATGTTGTATTCTAATTTTTCCTGAAGCATTTTATAGCATCTCCCTCAAAGTATTTAAGAGTTAGTTGTCTCTGTAAAAGGAGCATCTATGTGGAGTTTTTAATTGAAAAAAAAGCAATAACAAAACAAAAAAAACCAAACAAAACGCCTCTTTCTTTTTCCCAAGAAACTTTAATCTTGTGATCAAATGCAAAATCCTATCTGTAATCTTTTGTTCAAAGACTTTACAGACCCCAATGGAAATTACTTTCAATACACCTTTCATGTTTAAAGTACTCTATTTATTATCTTAAAAAGTTCTTCTCAAAAGTTATCTTCAGTTTAACGCACTATCTTTTAAGATTGTACTTCAAAATTGTTATGAACACAGTAAGCTGAATGAATACTTTGTAGTTGCTCTGTTCACACAGGAGAAAAAAGAAAAAAGGAGGCATGATCCCATGATTTTAATAACTATACTATTTTTTCATTAGGCTTCACTACACACATGTACCTGACAGAGTTCTCTGGTGTGAGTTCATCAGTATGTTTTTAAAAGTTTTCTGACAAAGCAGCAGTCCTGTACTTTCTCAGCTATAATAATAATTTTATGTATCCATAGTACACTGAATAAGGCAATGCTAGGGTCCCAAAACCTGACACTTTGAATTTTCCCTCAGGTTGTTGGAGGAGGTGATCCACGAACTATAGAAAAGCAAATTACAGTTGGAAAATTTGAATTTTCTTGAACAAATTTCAAAAGCAGGGATCCTTTTTAACTTTATGCCTTTCATTCTTGCCTTTTAACAAGGAAGCAGCTCTCAGCTTCAGACTGAAGCTTCAAACTCTGCTTCTCTCACCTTCTCTTTCAGTTACAAAATTAGGTCCTTTCAAAATGTGCAACACAGACTCTTCCAGAGGGTCAGCAAATCTTTTTAGGCTTCCAGTGAGATAGTCAGTTGATTCAGCAGAGAATAGAGCAAGAAGTGGGACTATCTCCAGTGTACACGTCTCATAGATAAAAGAAAGGCCCTAGAGGAATTTTTTCCCTGAAAGGTAATATGTTAACTCCAAAAGATAACCCTGTCTCTTGGGTTTGCTTCCCCAGATTCCAGCCTGCAAATGGCTTTATTGTCCCTTCTGTATTTCAGTAGAGTAGGGACTGATCTTGGTTTTCTTCCTCAGGCAGAGCTTGTAACCATTAAAATACTTGTCTAGGTTGTACTTGGTTCTCTCTGGTGAGAAGACTTCTGTGAATAGTTAGAGGGTAAAGTTGTTAGTCTAGATTGCTGTAGTGATACTGCTCATTTCAGGCTTGCACTGTAGGAAATTGAGATGAACTTCTTGGATGTTAATCCTTGTCTTACTGTCATGAATCAGTGTTTTAAGGTCGCTTCAAGAATGACTGGAAAAGGTATTAACAGGTATATATCAGGTTTAAAGGCAACAACATGATAAAATTTGTTGGCAAGGTTCACTCTATTACTTACTAGATGGTTAAAGCACACCAACAAGACAAAAATCCAAAATCAATCAAGCCAAATGGAAATAAACCCTATGAGGTAGGGGGAGAGGGCAGATGAAGAGGGAGAGAAGAGGAAAAGATTAGGATAGTGTAAGGATAAAAAGGAATATGGAAGTCTCTCCAGTTGAGCCACAAGTTTCAGAGTAGACCACTGTTGTAAACTGAGCCCAGACTTGATCAACAGTTTATGCCCAACAGCACTTAACTTACCTTAAACCTAAAACACTTAACTTAATCAAAAAATTAAGTTAAACAATTTAGCAAAGCATTCATGTAGAATTTACTATACCACAACAGCAACTTACAGACCTAACTTATAAACCTAAAGTACTCAAAATCTAGGAGACCAACATTCATAGTGCATTTGCTATAGCATATTCACACTTGGAGGCACACATAGAGTCTGTACAAGGTACCTATGAAAAATTCCCTTTAAATTCAGTCAAATGCTCACTTCGGATGTCTTTGCGTTTTCTCAACAGGTGAACGGTTCAGCCTTGAGGAGATGGGGATATCAGCCCAGGATCCATCATCCTTGTTCAGCAATCCTGCAAGTACAGTAGCTTTGAGAGTTTGCTGGCTCTGAGAGGCCTCACTCAGAGGGAGGACACTGGCCACAGCCCACTGGAGTCCAGGAGAGCTCAAAGGGCCTCACTTAGGGCTGGTGTTCATAGGGTCCCAAGAGAGTTGGCTTTTGTCACAGTAATTTTCTATCTTGGTTCCAATTCAAGTCAGCTTTCTTTGAAATTTTGATAACAAAAATATTACTCCACCTTGGTTTATTATTCAGGCAAGAAAAATAAGTTTCAAAGGCTGTTTGTTGAAAAGCAGGAGCTCATTAGACAGCACAAGTTCCTGGGAGCAGGCTGTTTCTGATAAGCGTTAAGAGAAGGTCAGCCCAGGAGCTGCTCATCAAGAACGAGGCCTAATGAGCATTTCTGAGATCACTGTTCAGCCTGGGGGGGTAGAGTGTGTTTGCACCACCACACTAACCCAGATTTGAGTCCCGAAGGATAAGTGCAAAAGCCTTGTACTCCACTATCAGTTGACATTTCTCTTCCACTCTTTATTTCTTATATTGCCTATAAAATTCCTTTTTAAAACTTAATTCAAAAGATTTATTTTTTCTTTAGAATTGACAAAAAAAAAGATCAAAAATGCTTTAACCTATTTTGAGAGTGGATAAACTTTCTATTTTATAGACTTTGTATTTTTGTCCTATTTTTTTGTAGACCTACTCAGTAAGTAGTGGAGAAAGAGTTTTTTAAAAATTACTTCAAGGACACCATTTTTGTTAAAAGTCACACAGAAAAAAAAAGGTTTATCCCTTTATCACTTTGTCACTCTATTGACTATGTCATTGGTCAGTGAGAAAGGGGCTTTTGAATCCACATAGCTGCCTTCATGAATTGATATGTTTTAAACTGTCTCTTTGCTCTGTGTGATAAGAGGCTTTTTGGAAAGCAGATTAGAATTTTTTCCCCTTCTATCCAATGTATCACATAATTTCCAGGTTTCGAACAGCAAGCTTTAAGGAGACTTGCTCTGGTATGGCTACTACAATCCTAAATATTTGACATTGCTTTGATTGCAGTCATGCATTGTAGTAGAAGTAAGCTAAAATTATTTTTATTCATCTGAATTAGCTTAACAGATGACAGTATTTCCCTGAAGGGGAACGGATACATCTTTATCAATCTGTCACAAACAAGGGGCTTCTTTGGTGTTCAAACAATTAGTTTTTCTTGTATTTGGTTAAATGCAAAACAAACAACAACGAAAAAACAAAACCCAAAGCTACCACACAGAGAAAAAAAAATTCATGACAGGTCTTACTTTGTCAAAATTATTCTATCAGACTAGCACTCAATACAGTTCATATACACACCACAGGGTGCATTGTGTTAGTTTTTTTATCCCATATGGTTACAAAGCTGATTTGATTCCTTATTCACATTTCATGGTTATGACCAACAACCACATAACCTTAGTGTGGACTGACAGTTAACCTTAGAGTCCTTTCTCAAAGGATTTTGAATATAAACTTCAGTGCAATTTAATACATTTTTATTATACAATTACATGTGGTGGTTTTTAAATTTTTTTTAATGTTAAAATAATGTTAAAAAAATATTGAAACAAAATTAAAATTATTATATTCAGGAAGGATCTAAGTTATTGCACTCAGTGCCATGTAAATGCCAGTTACTTCTGGTTTCAGACAAATAATCCAGTCTTTTACAGCTGAAAGTCTGCAAGAATTAGTAGCTAGGTAATTGTAAATGTCTAAGAATATTTATATGTGTGCCTCATCATTAGTATTAATGACGACAGATGCTAATTTGTGCCATGTTAAATCATATGGTAACCTAAATAGACTGACCTGTAGAAGTTAATGTAGGTTTCCACTTTTCAGAGCCTCCTGTAGGATTTAATTTTATATAAAAAAAAAAAAAAGGAGAGAAATCTACACTGCTAACAATAGCCTAAAAATAATTTATATTTTTCCACCCTATTAGTACTCCAATACTAGATATTTAAAGATTGCAATGAGTGCATATAAAAAGCAATAGGATTTTTTCTTTCCAGAAGTTGCTCGTACCAAGTTCATTTTACTGCATTTTCAAATGTGATTTTAAAAGTCTTGGTCAAGAAATCAGGTATTAAGGATGTATAATCGTTAAGAAACCTGTCTTCCATTTTAAATCCTAATTTGTTTTGGTTTTTTTAGTGCTTTGGTTTTTTTTTATTTTACAGAAAAACTGAAGTAGACAGGTTGGCTTGTACTTTAAAAACATATAAAATATTAAGTACTGACTTTTCCATATATGTTGAAAGAATAAATCTAAAAAATATTTTAAAATTACATTTGTTTGGAAATCAAAAACACAAAGACACCAAATGAAAAATTTACCATCCCTTGGGCTGAGTTAGATGAGTTAAAAAACTTTCAAATAAAACAAAAACTGAACAAGAAAATTTTAGGAAGTCATTTTCCAGATAAGTCATTATATTCTTAGTTTATTTTCACATGTCCTTTAAAAGCAGGCATACTTAAAAATTCTATTTCTGTCACAATAAATAAATTATTATTCTAAAATATTGTTTCTAGTTGATGGGTATCCCCATGAGAGGAACACAATTTAATACAGTCATGAGGTTACCATGTGTTTAACTCAGGATGCATGAATAAATTTTAAGTATAGGTGCTATCACTGAAAAACTCATACTTCCTATTTCACTGCATGTGGTTATGATTCCTTAATGTTTGAAAATTTGAAATATTTTATTAAGTCACATCACGTGACATCATCTCCTATACATGAACACAGAATATAAGCTGACATTTCTACAGCCATTGAATTTAAAGGGTTTCTTACATTTGTAAATTATGATACAGTGTAAGTTTTAAAGGAAAAACTCTTGCTAATTAGCTCCCTGGTAAAAAGACTTAATTCAAAAAATGTACATTAAATTTATTCAGAAAATGAAAAGGCTTATTCCAGTGTGGTAATGGGAGGGGAATAAATAAATAAATAAATAAATTAATTAATTAATTAATTAAGTCTTGACAGATACAGAGGGTGCTGCCACACAGTGAACACCTTTCACACCCAAACAGTCTGCCCAGGTTTCCAGTACACTTCAATATGTGTTACAGATATACTTTGAAAACACCCATACACACAGGTATTATTAAGGAACACTTTTTCTTGAGTGACTGCAGAATGCAGTGACCCATAATCTAAGACTTTTGTGGCCTCAGCTTTTTCATCATTAGGCAAAATGTAGCCTGCTGCTGGAAAAGTCTCAGTACTAGAATTCATAGTAGCCTGAGGATCAACAAAAGTCATCAAAAAATGGGCACAAAATATTGGTACCTATGTAGACATAGCCATGAGATAATCTTGTCAACCCCTTTGCTAAAGGAAATGAACTGCAGTTAACCATGACATTTCTTTACCTTAACCTCATCTGCTTTCATCACTCAGTGTGGTGGAAACATCACTCCAGAGCTGCCTGTACCTGAAGTTCAGCAAAAGCCACCAAGTAATTCAAACTTGCACAAAATATTGTTGTTAATTGCAATTTTCTTAATGATTTATTTAGGCAGAAATTTCCATCTATTTCATGTCTTGTCATTTCAGGGGACACTGTTGCCACAAGATAAATGTCTGCATTATCTTGTTTTCTTTATACTCCAAGCAAGAAATAATTTTCTTTGAATGGCAAATACTGAAAATAAGTCTTTCTTGAAAAGCTCGTTCTCTACTAGTCAATTCTTTATATTTTTAATAAACCCTATCACTGTATTTCTAATTACTCCTGATTGCACCACTCCTCTACAGAACTTAGATAACATAAATTACATAGTTACAGCAGTAGTTCTCACTCAACTCTGTAGTTACTTGCAGAGCAAATAGTGCAAGATTCTGTGGAAGGAAAACAAAGCTAAAACACAACGTAAATATATTCAACAGACTAAACCTAGACTACAAAAATTGCTGAGTGATATAAGTTTATAAAAAACAGGGAAAAAAGTGAAACTGGGGTTCCGTTCTCCAAAAGCTGTAACCATTTTGTTTCCACTGGACTAGTACTTCAAGTACAGTTATATGAATGTGCAAACATTTCTAGGATCAATATTCTTAAGTCCTTGGAGCAGGTATGTTTTGTTTAGTTTAGTTTAGCACGTGTCTCAGTTTGGCAACCTACTACTACAACCAATTGAATATATTTAAAGTAAAAATGGAAGATTCAGCTAAGCAAAATGCTAAAACAGTCTGAACGGAGCTAAGACTCACTCTTCATTTACCAATAGCTGCTGGACTCTTTTTCAGAGAAAAAGGATAGAAATAAAATTAAGAAGGTTTGCTTGATTTTCTTCCTAATAAGAATTTTTTCCACTGACTTTTTAGTGGAAGGTTTCTTTCTTCAATAACCAGCCATGGCAGTGTGCTGCATCCATACACCAGCAGTATTAAAGCAACAGCCCTGAAAGGAAGTTAAATGAAGGAGATTATGCAGTTGCAACTGTGTATGCACAGTCCTGTTAAAGATGCTGTAAGACTGTCTGCCCATTGTGTGGAGCCCCTTCATGTTTCCCTACAACATAAAAGAGGAAGAGGACCAAGGAGGAGGTCACTTCTGGGCAGTATTTGTGGTGTACAAATGAGTGGCCAAAAGATGACACACATGCACGGGTGTTCTAAACTTTACTAATTTATGACCACGACGGAATAACGATGTGTTACAACCAAGTTTCTACAAAACAGCAGCACCATTATCAATATGTGTATTGACAAATGAACAGTTATTCTCTATGCAAAATCAAAGGAATTATTCCCAGTTAATGTGCAATGTCAACCTTTATAAGAAAGAATCTTGGCTTTTACTTTGAATATGCAATAGTATATGTGATGTTTCTTAGTTGTTGACAATAGCATTTGAAAATTAATTTAAGTTTCTGGCCAAATGATGAAAAAAACATTTAATTGCCTAGCAAATAAGAATCTAACATGAGAAAACTTAAACTTGGAATTGGAATATGCTGTTCTATAATTACTGCAATAAATACATAAAATGCTTACACTGCTCTTGAGAGGCAGGTGCATCTCCTGCAGAAAATATATTTAGCAGTAAATAAGAAAACAAACCTTAACCTTTTAAATCTATTTTTTAAACAAATCTGAAAATTCAGATGTGAAACATCATTATGGTGATGTAAATTACAGGTTCCTATTACTATTTTAATTTACAGCTACAAATGGTCATTTGGCTGCTGTCTGTTAAGGGATGAGAATAAAATGAAAATATCCCACTTTACACAAGCTGTCCCCTCCCCCTTTATAAAAGCAACTTGTTTTTAAAAGAGGATTCTCATGAAACCACACACATTCACTTGAGTGGAGACTGCAAAAAAAACCCCAAAAATCTCCATTTACATTATTCACAGGGATCGAACCCACAGCCTTGGCTTTAATAGCACCATGGTCTAATCATTTCATACTATTGCTTAGGCCTGACTTAAACATGTTTGAACTGAGCACATATCAAAACTATATTTATTTGTATCCATAACTGCATAAATGTAGCCAACTGCATTACTTATTAATAACAAGAAAGCTAAAGAACAGCATGGGCAGTAAAAGGCTGTTTCATGTACGCAGTGGAATACTGAATGGTATATCATTTAATTCTGCAGCTTTAATGTTTCTCACTTTCCTTCCTCATCCTGGGAAAAAAAAAAGGAAAAACATCATGAAAAAACATTGTTAGTATAGCTACTGTTCTGTTGTATAATTACTACCATTATGATTTCAATGCAGCTAAAGTTTGGAGAAATAAAATGTACTTCAATTTTAAAGGAAAAAATAGGTATGCAGTTATGTCAGTAATGTTCACAAAAATGAGACAATATCCCATTCTTCTAGAATCTAGTCACCATTTTCAGGATAGACAGAACTGTCAGACACAAGTTCATTCTCTTCAGATCTGACTACAGACAACTCTCTTGCAGAACCATATTCACAATCAACAGGTGGATCTTCTGTCTCTTCCACTTCTCACAAATCCCATCCCTCTGTGACCCCCTGGCTTACACGCTGGGAATTTGCAAGTGTGAGGTAATTCAACTCTACACCCACTTATTCTTGGGTCTTTTTTATTACTACAACTTTTCAAGAGCTACAGGACCATGAACTCTCTAAAAGTCAGAGGTTTATTTTTTTGCCTGGTCTGTTACTATTTAATCACTTGCAGGCATCCTTACCCTGCAACAAAGGTAAAATAATTTAATCCAAAGTTTAAGAACAATCTACAAGTTTTTCTGCTTATTACTAATATTCTTCAGGAAATCAGAAAATCTGAAGGACTATTCTAACTTCAATATTTATAGCAATATTTATAAGCCTTCCCTGAACTTGGAATTATCTTTAAAAACAGTCATTGGCTTAGAATGATGCAAGTTCAAATGATTAAATAAAGTAATGAAAACAGCTTTTATTTCCTCAGCAGCAGCAAAGAAGCAGTGTGGGTGTTATAGAAGACATAGCTGGAAAGCAATTACAGCATAAAGCACAATACTACTGAAAGCCACAGAGCTAGCAACTGAATTAATTATAGGGATACTTGTACAAAATAATTTTTTCTGTATAGTTTATTCTTCATGCTTTTCCTTTCTGCTTGGATATAAAAAACATTAGTCAAGAACTAACTGAAAGAGTTAGCACATGACATGTGTGAGAAGATTAATTTCATGAAGGGGCTAGGTCAATGCAAATGACAACCTGAGAAAGCTTGGGGAAAAAAATTTACAAAAGTTGTTGCTTGCTTGGTTTCATTCACTTCTGAATCTCATCCATACTGTCAAACTGCTCAGAAAAATTTACTATTCCATTCACTCGTAAGTTATGCTGTTTCAGTTTCCTTGAGTAAAGTTCTTATTTTCTCACAGTTAATATTAAGCAATATTTTATCAAAATTTCCACCATAAATGTACCACTCTTGAGACTCACATCACAGGCCTGCTGTGCTGTGAAACGTTTGACTGCTTTTGAAGCTTGTTTGTTTGCTTTTGAACAAATTCAAAATATGACCTTTTTAAGAAAATTTTTATGGTCAGATGCTTTATTTTAAAAGGTATTTTTGTTCAGAAGGCTAAATTATATACTCTCTATATTTATATTTAATGAAAGCCCTGCAAATGATAATGCTAAACTCAAAGGTATATTTTGGTTCATTAAAGGATGGGCTGGTTCTAGAGTTTTCTTTCTTCATGGCCTCTTTAACCTAAGTAATCATGAAAAGTGGGGTAGGGGGAAATGGGAACTTTATTACTCGGAAACACAGTTCTACTGATTAGAAAAAATTGTTGACTTACAGAAAGATGCAAACCAATACATTTTTTAAAGTATTCAAAGTCTTGTGGTACTTCTGAGGTGTAGTTTATTTCTGGTTTTGTTTGGTTTGGGTTTTTTTTAATCGATTATAAACAACCATAGCCTAAGTCATAGTTTGAGACAATAACTTTACAGCTGTACAGCGAACATAACATGACTGTTATTGGGACCTTGAAATGAAAGGGGTTGAACTGATGGCTGTTAGAAATAGTATTGAAAAAAATTAATTAAATCTCAATATTGTATTCAATCAGACTGGTGTCATGATGATGCTCTTATTGTGACAGGAATGTCAAACCTCAGCACAAGAGCAGGGAGAAGCTGGGAATGAAAACTTCCTAAGAAGGGTTTCTTTCTAGAAACAGATTTTTTTTGGTGAAAGTAAGGTCTCTTGCAATGAGCAAGAGTAGCAATGAGTTTATGGAAAATAAAATATGAATCATTATTTGCTAAAATTGTGAAATGTCCACTCATGTCACCCATACAGTGCCTTTCCTTATGTAAACTAAAATATTGCTACAATTCATATTAATGTGCCTGTCAAAATTCTGAACTGGGTACTATACTTCAGGGACATCCTTGGCATATTTCCATGTTGAGGGAGTAAATTGCATAAATTCCACTTATTTTCCCACTCTTTCTCACTTTTTAAACTTAGTATACATCTCTATAGTAACTCCTACGCTAAAAGCAAGGAAACAAAATATATTCTTTCTAGTTTGTAGCCCTTTATATCATGCAAATAAAATATTATAATATGCTTTAGATTTATCCCGTGATACTAGTCATAAAAGTGCAGTGAATTTTTAAAGGTAGATTTATAAATAATAATAGATATACAGAGAGATTCATAGAGATAGACATAGATAGATATAGATGATATAGATATAATCCCTACTTGAAACAGTACAACATAATTCAAAGTTTTCACACAATTCAACCTTAATTACAAGATTCTTTTTAATTTCTTCCAGTTCATGAACTGGAAGAAGAACCCCTTTTATACTTAAAAGCTCTTTTCTAAAGCAAAAAACGGCCAAGTATTATTATTTGTTTCTTTCACTTCATACTACTTCTTTCATCTTTATATTACTATGCTATTAGAAACTACTTAACCACAGTACAAGTGAAAGGTAAAGGGAAGAAGAGATCCTGAGCTGCAAAGAAGTAATACAGCCATGGGGTTAGACATGTTTAAACTGAATTTCCAAGCAGTGAGTTATACGACAGGTCTTTTGAGCAGTGACAGAATCGCTGTGGGACCTTACTGTCTGTGCTGCCAGATAGACCGTGGCAAGTGCCAAGGTGAGCCCCCAGCTTTGTCCTGCTGCCCAGATGGCCCTGAGACAGATACCTCTCCTCCCAGAGACCCCTGCTGCATCATCACTTTGAACTGGGTCAGAGTTATTTTTTTAAACTTCTCTCCCTTACCATATCCATTCTAAACGAGCAATGAACATGGTTCGGTGTCAAGGAAGGCTGACCTGCAGGGACATACCTTTGCTCGCAAAGGTCAGGGAAAGCAACTATGAAACTTTTCACCAAGCCTTACATGGACAGGGGAAAGAAACATGGAAACACTCCTGTCACAGACACAAGACAGGTCAGACAACAGTATGCTAGTCCCTAGGGGTCCCTGATAGTCCAGGGATGATTTCCTATGTAAAACATCACACCACGTGTAAGACATAAACTAGGGGAGAAACTCAATCTAAAACGTGCTTTCTGTAGAACTAGGACCAGTAAGCTATGTATATCAGAGAGCTGAAAAGCCTCAGCACTTAGTGTTTCAGCTTATTACTCAATTCTATAAACCCAGCTTTTGTGAATGCCTTGTTGTCTCTGCCCTGGGAGAGAAGGAATCAAAAGGAACAAAGAAAAAGAATACCTTCATGTTGGTGGTGTTCTATAAGCCCAGAGAAATCAAGGAATGAAATGGGAAAAAAAATATGAGGTTTTAAGCAAAGGACTACCAGAAATCAAACATTAAACAGATAATACTAATATTTGTCACATTACAGTATTATTATTGTAACAATGTTCCTCTAAACGTCAGCTGCTTCTTGACGATTTAGATGAATAGAGATGATATTCACCTTCTTCTTCACCAGAGCATGGTTCCTCATTTTCTCCTGCTTTCAAAAGCATCTTTGCTTTTGAAATTCTAAACGAAGAGGTGAAATTTGATTGCAACTTTACTATGCACACTGCACTACGTTTCATACTTGTGTCTCCACACACACACTTAACAAGTTTTCACAGAAGAGCAATATCCAGGGAATTTTCCTAGCTCAATCTGGTTTTATTTCCTAGGTGCAATTCAGAATTGTGTACAATTATCATAAATGTATTTCCTTAAATATTTGTATTACTCCCTACTTTTTGTCTGCTGAGGTAGTTCCTAGTTTGGATTAAGATGCTCCAAGAATTATTTAATGGGACACAGACAACACAATACTAAACAAACATCTTAGCAGGATAAAGAACAGTGATGTAGCTGATATTAAACAACAGTAAATCCACCACTGAAAAACTGCAAAGGATGCTTTTTTTCCTCACTTTCTTTAAAATTCTTCAGTTCTCATTTAATTTTTTTTCCTTCATAGTCTTTCACCATCTCAACCCCTCAACATAAGACTAAAGAGCAGACACTTAGAAATTGTTTATGCTCTGATTATTATTACCTGTTTAGTAATACTTGTTCAGACATCACTGCTTTTTCTCCCTTTTATAGGAACATTTAGGGACAGTTTGCACTTGGTTTCTCTGCTTGTAGCAGAGACACAGTGTGCCAGTACTAAAAGCACGCAATGACAGGATTTCTGGAAATAAACCCCACTTTACCTATTAGTAAGAATGAACAGATAAACACTCAAAAATTTCACAGAAGTTCATTATGATTTCTTAACAAATCAATTACAGAAATGTTGTTGTACTAATTTGAAAGCAAACCAGAGAGAGTGTCCAAGTCAGAAATACAATTTAATAGGAAAAATAAAATAAATGCAGTAGTACAAAAGAAACCGCTGACAGAGTCAGCATACATCCTGACATCCTGTCGGTCAGGGTGTGTTGGGGTGTGCTCTGGC
>VZTE01002392.1:0-13317 GCA_013397775.1 Eulacestoma nigropectus
TGATCCCCCGGCCATCCTGTAAGCACTGCGTGATAGCACTCAAAATAAACTGTTCCATAACCTTACCAGGTACTGAGGTCAGGCTGACTGGCCTGTAATTACCAGGATCCTCCTTCCTACCATTTTTGTGGATGGGCGTCACACTGGCCAGCTTCCAGTCTTCTGGAACCTCACCAGTGAGCCAAGACTGTTGGTAAATGATGGAGAGCGGCTTCGCAAGCTCATCTGCCAGCTCCCTCATCACCCTGGGATGGATCCCATCTGGTCCCATAGATTTATGAACATCCAAACAGCTCAGCAGTTCTCTGACTGCTTCCTCCTGGATAACAGGGGGACCAATCTGCTCCCTGACACCATATACCCCTTCAGAAGGACAGCTGTCCTGAGGACCAGCTGCCTTTCCAATAAAGACCAAGGCAAAGAAGTCATTAAGCACTTCCGCCTTCTCCTCATCTGCAGTTCCTAAGTTCCCTCCCTCATGCAGTAGACAACAAACCTTCCTTTTACCCTTCCTTTTGCCGTTAATATATTTGTAAAAACATTTTTTATTATCCTTCACAAGAGTTGCCAAGTTAAGTTCTAGCTGAGCTTTGGCCTCTCTAATTTTTTTTCCTACATACCCTAGCAACACCTTTAAATACTTCCTGAGAGATCTGACCCTCCTTCCAAAGATGATACATCCTCTTTTTATTCCCAAGTTCCTTCAGAACCTCCTTGCCCATCCAGCCTGGATGCTTGCCTTGTCGACTTATCTTTCAGCACACAGGGACAGTCCGTTCCTGTGCCGTCAAGATCTCTGTTTTGAAGCAAGCCCACCTTTCCTGGACTCCCTTGTTTTTAAGGGCTCAAATTTAAGTGACCGGACAAGGGAGAATGGTCTAAACTATCAGAAGGAGGTTTAAATTAGATCTTAGGAAGAAATTCTTCACTGTAAGGGTGGTTGAGGCCCTGCCTGGAGAAGCTGTGGATGCCCCATCCCTAGAAGGCTGGACAGGGCTTGGAGCAATGAGGCCTAGTGGAAGGTGCCCCTGCCCAGGGGAGTTGAGCAAGATGGTCCCTTCAAACCCAAACCATTCTGTGACTCTATGATAAGTTCATCTGTGATTTTTCTGTGACTTGGTCTAATATTACTCAAATCCCATTCTGCCACACCTCAGCCAGGCCAGAAATCCCCTTTGATGTGTGTGGTTCTGCGTTTCCAAGAGATTCACTTTACATTTGACCTTCCTGAACAGCACTATACTTTTTTCTCCACTTCTCTCCAATTGTTTTGAATTCTACTCCTCTTCCCCACTGCTTGCAGTTGTTCACCTTGGTGCTCTCTGTGACTGCAATAAATATTTCTTTCATCCAAACCATTTATGGAACTATGAATGATGTCAGACTCAAGACAGAATCCTAAACAGCTCACAGTATTGACTGGGGGTAGCTATCTAATTCTGATGCTCTGGCAGTAGCTGTGTAATCCCACACCCTGGAGAGTCACCTGGATAATGTTTCTCAAACTTTTTTCTAAGTCCTTCATGTAAGAGAGTGTCGAAGCTTTGCTAAAGTCAAAGTATATGACATTTCTTACTTCTCCCTTACGAACAAAGCCAGTTACCTTGTCATAACAGGAATCAGATTAGTTTGACATGATTTGTTTTTGATGAATGTAAATTGACTGTTGCTCTTCTCTTATTATCCTCTGGGGGTTTACAAACTTTTGAATTACTTATTCCACTATTTTTGTGAGAATGTAGCTTCAGCTAAATCAGTACATTTCTTATGTACTGATTCTTATGAACACTACATGTTCCCTGGCTCTGTTAAAGGTAAGCATTGTATTTCAAGACAGAATCCCAAATTAACAAGAAAAAAAAAAAATCTAAAATTTTCCTTTTCTAGAATTCAACTTTTTTTTTTTTTTTTAAGGAAAAATCTATTTTATAAGTATTAGAATTCATGCTAGATCTTTCTCTACATTTGTTTGTTGAGTGAGATGAGAGATACTAATGAAGACTTTTGGTTCAGGCACTATTCTATCCACAGAATTTTAATTCTGCTAAAATAGCCCTGTCTACCACACCTCTTCAAAGCAGCACAATGGCATCTGGACTAGAATTGCAATTGTGGTTATTCAAAGTCTGAAGATAAGGAAAGAGTTCTCTCTGCTGTTAGCAGCGTTATTGAAATGATGGAGATGATCTGTCCAAACTTGGGAAGGAGAAGTTAATGACACATTAAAAATTGCAGCTTTTCCGTCTGTTCCACACCTTCTGTGGCATTCACAAATCTTTGAGGGCCATCAAGTGAAAATAAACAGCTCAAAGGGGATCAGACTGACCAAGTTTCAAAGAACTGTCCCCAGATCTCTTTCCAAAGTTTGTTCTAAAGAAATTTGTACCTGGTAGGAAATAAACGAATAAGCAAAGAAAAAGGAGTTGAAATACAAGAGCAATCTAAAAACCTGCAGTTCATCTAAATTTAAGCACAGGCAATAACTCAGAGCTCTGAAAATACATGGACTTGCAGAAAATGTGACCAAAATGCCGTGTTTGGAACATACTGACTGCAAAGGAAGCACATTAAAAATAGCCAATTGTCTCTTCTTCAGCTATATCATAAGATAATTAATTTAAATCTCCCTAAGAAACACTGTCTATTTTTTTTTTTTTTTTAATTTGCTCATGAGGGTTTCTTCTCCTTCTCATTCATTTCCAGTTGTTCTCTCTCCCTTCCCAGTCTGAACACAAGTAGGGGAAAATTTGGTCTTTCAGCACCCTGTTAAATTACAGATAATGAGCTGTGTAGGTGTTAGCATTTCTTGGAAGCAGGGTCCCACTTCATTTATAGCTCTGCTGTTTAGCCTTCTGTGTCTTCGTGCTGTGGTACCCTGCCAGAATGCCTACTGAATATGCAAGTTCATAGGCAGCCTCACTAGCAACTGAAAGCTTAGTTTGTGACTGAAATAAGGGATGTGCTTGTAGCAACCACACGGAGATGTGGCATGGGTAAGGATTTGATGAGAACCTGATAGGATTTGGCACCCTATTTTGGCGTCCTGTTTTGGTACATGTCTATGCTTGACCTAGGGTTTGACAGGAGGACCTGAGTGAGTTGGTCCTGCTCATCAGGAATAAAATGTGGTGCTTCTGACTGTGATATGGCTAGCACATTTTCCTATGGGCAACCCTCAGTCAGCTTAACAGACTAAAAGAGAATAATTTCCAAAATCTCTTCTAATGGGCTTCCTTAGTCTAGACAAGTCCACACATAACACTCATCGTGTTTTTGAAATGTAACAAAATCCCCACCCCAAACCCTGAAACCCCACTCCAAAAAAACCTCATCCTAGTCCATAGGATTTTGATTTTGGTTAAAATATCCAGAATTAAGTGCCTGTATAGAAGTGGCTATTTTTGTGCTGGATGGTGAAGCTGTCTTTACAGTCAGTGGGGAGCTTGTCAGGGTGGTTGGTCATGTTGAATCATTCTCTGGCACCAATCACCATCACAAACTGGCTACTCATCTAAATTCACAGAATCATGGAATCCTAGAATGGCTTGAGCTGGAACAGACCTTAAAACTCACCTGGTTCCATCTGCCGTGGACAGGGATACCTTCCACTAGACCAGGTTTTGCACAGCCCCACCCAACCTGGCTTTGAATTCGTGCCCCGAGTGCCAATGGGATTGTATTATAATCTATAATAATCTATTGTATTATAATCTGCTGACTATAAAAATAGCTCAGAAATCTACCCCACATACAGGCACCTACATCTGGAGGCCTAAACTGAGCTCAGCTAAGACCAGATCACAGCCTGAGTTGCTTGTTCAGTTGTGCTTGGCAAGTTGCACAGCCTTAACCACTGGGTTCTGAGGTCCCACCTCAGGCTTTCTTTCAGGAGACAAAGCCTTTGTGTTGTGATTGATCATTTCCTGTACATTTTTTTTTTCTATATGGCTTGCACCTACATCCTGTACCTGGGAATTCTTGAACTAAGGAGGGTTCAGCCAGCTCCTGAGACTAAAATTGCTGCCTCTTTGTGTGATGTTTTCCAGTCTGAGCCTGTAGAAGCTTGTTTAGTGCTTTAGAATTTTGAGTGCTTAGACACACAGGAGATGCATTTTAATGCATTGCGGTCTCCCTCACGTCCATCATTTCATCTGCTACATGATTTTACTGGGTGCCACTTAACACTCCTCTCTGAAGCTCTTTGCTTTTTCCTGAAGGATTCAAAAGACCCATTTGCACATGGCAGCTAAACAACCCCCTTCCCCTGGCTGGTTTAATGTATATTTTACTAAAGAAACAAAATCAGCAAAGTTCCTCAAGGCAAAATTAAGGGGGAGTTGAAGCAGAAATGCTGAGCAGCTGTCATCTCCATCTGACTGAAGACCCAGGTGCTGGGTCTCCTTTGGGGACAGTGTTGTAAGTGTCCTGCAAGCACTCCAGCTCACTGTTTGGGGAGGGCAGGGTGTTTTGGTGTTTGTAGTAAACTGTGCCTGCTCCTTCAGCCAAGGTGAGTGTCCCAGTGCAGCAGGCGCAGCAGTAACTCATAAAAGAGAGGCTTTCTCTGTATTAAAGGAACTAGGAATAGATAGAGACAAAGCGTGGTGGAAATGAAGCACAGTGGTTCTGAGCTGACAGGTGGAAATTGATTCACAAATAAAATGTTGCAAGGCTCAGTAAAACGGGGAACAAATAGTGAATTATGGGTTTATGGTAGAATCACAAGATAAGTGGTAAAGACAGTCTTGTATAAGGATCATCTGAAATCCAATGTAGAACATTGATTTTTTTATATATCTATTTTTTTTTTTGTAATATATATGTCTGTGTTATGGTTACTGGTGTTTTTTCTGCCCACCAGAAATAGTATTTTCTGACAGTTTTTTCTTCTTTGAGACATTTCAGATATATATGATTGTTACATCCCAGTTCCTGGAGATGATTGTTTTCAGATGAAGCTGTGTTTCAGGTGGAGAAGGTTCAGAGGTGTCATTGTCATGTCTTCTTTTACACAATGATTACAAGACCAGTAAGATACTACTATGATCAGTAACATAGGTCATTGCAGACAAGTTAACATGATTTTCAGATTTAATCTATGGCAGTTCCTTCTGCATGAGCTGTGTCTTCAATTCTTGAAGTTTTCAAAAGACAAACTTATCCAAAACTGGCAAACTGTGTCAGCAGTTATTTGCTTCTTTTTCAGAAAGTCCACAAAATATGAATTTCAATGACTTCCAACAGGATTCATGATTTATTATGACAGCTTTAGACTTGGTAATATTTTGTACCTGTAGTGAAGTTATTCTTAATAATGACATGAATTTACCCTCTTTTTTTTTCTTTTTTCCTTTTACAGCTGGAAGAAGATCTGCCAATAGTATGATCATAGGCTAATCCTTTGATCTCTTAGTACCTTACCTTTATTCTTGTACAAAACACAACTTGCAAATTATTCCAAGTGCCTTAAGCTTCTGGAGGGAAGGAGCCTCTATGTTATCATGTTGTTGCTATTAGAAATCAGATGCTAATTTTTTGCCTATTGCTTTGCAATCCTATTTTCATCCCCAGTGCAGGATAACTGCACTTGGAGGCAGTGTCTACTCTTAGTCTGTGTGGGAGGGACACCAGACAGGTATGACAAATAAATGGAAGAAGCGCAAGGTACCAGTGGCATGGTTGTGATTTGTGTATTAAGTGGCAGTCACAGAACTCCCACTGTCTAGCTATTGTCAGGCATTTTGTAGCTATTATGGAACAGCAGGTAAATATTAATGGAAAAAGATTGCATACTGTGAGACAAAGTATTAGCCTGTGTAAATCACGGGAGCTCGGCTGATATCAATGGGGCTGTAAGGTTTTGGACCAGGCCTTAAATTCTTCCTTCTCAAAAGAAAAAGAAATATCTCTTCAGCTCTCTGCTTCAGACTGGTCTCTCTACACAGCTGGTTCTTTAAGTGTACATATGTATATATGCACTTAATGCCTGTGGCATTATTATTTTGGAGAAGGGAGGACAGTACACGCTATGCACACCTGAGGAAAAGGTCTGTATCTGTCAGAGTCAGCAGTTCCTGTAATTACACCCACTGTCAATATCAGCTCTGGGAATTCCCCCTTCAAACCATCCACTTTTGTCCTCCTTCATCAGCAAGGCTAAGTGTGACATCCTCTAACAAGGTTGGTAGGGTGGTTACGCGACTCAATTATTAACTCAAATGCAACTCGCGTACTGCAGCAAATAGAATTTCTTCTGACAGGCTGCTTGTCATATTATGGCCTTATTTGATTAACTCACCCCTTTGGAGGTGTTCATGATCTCATTATATCTTTAATGATAAAATTCCCTTCTGCTATGTGCTACTTTATATTACGTTAAAAGGAATTCATTCATTTTTCGCTTGTCACTTGCATAATTGGATAAATATTTAACAGGGGCAAGTTGATTAAATTTCTGCTAAAATTGTACTCACTACCAAAATATATTCTGGACACCTTAAATGGTGGTCTGTTGGCCACCACTGGAGCAGGTGGTAAGTCCAATGAGACTCCCCATCTCTAAGGTCACTTCTGCTTACATCTGTGGAGTCAAAAAAAAAAAAAAAGGGATAACAACAAAGAATTGAACTGCGGTAGAAAATAATGCGTTTAGTAGATTGCAGTGCAAAAAAATTAAATTAGAATGTGAGAGCAATTACTGAGGTGGCATGTGGCTGAATACTTCAGAAAAAAGAGGTAGTGCATCTATCTTGTTGTTAAAAGGTGAGATAAACAGGGTCACCGCTCTGAGTCTTTGACGCTGAATCAGAAAGGCCAGGAACAGATTTTTAAGCTCTCTTTGAAGTGGTTTTAATTTATGTTAGCAAATGCAAACTGTATCTACTCCTCAGGTCCACAGGCCTTTTTCTCCCATGATGTGTTTGGATGTCCAAACATTTTGGTTTATTTAGGCATATCCATGGAACACAGGACTCAGTACGTTGTCAAAATTGGCAGCAAAATTTGTATTCCAATACTTGACTGACTCAGGGTTTTGATATCAAACTGGCTGCTAATGCTTGAAAACGTGGGTAAAATGATGACTTTACAGGACTCATAAATGCTTCAAAACAGTCTTTTATTTTTTTTCTTTCTCATTGGCTCTGTTTCACTATCCATAAATTAATATGATGTTAACACCAGCGTATAAAATGATTCTTTCATTTACTTTTAGATCTTAACATAAAAATCACTGGAGAAGGGAATATAATTATGAAACAACTTTATTTAAAAGCATTATATTATGCAAAATATCCACTAATATAATCATTGACATTTTGTATATTGACAAAATAGGGGTAAGTATACATTTATCAAAATTGAAAACTCTAATTTGAGTATCTTTACTTTTATTGAACTGCCTATCTTCCAGGAGGGTGACATTAAATTCTAGCCATAAGGTTTTAACAACTGTTCATCTATAAAACCTTCGGCCCCAAATAATAAAATAATCAGTGTCTCAGTAGGTCTCTTGGCCCATTCCTTTGCCCCAGGAAAATATCAGCAGGCTCATGTTTGCATAGCCTATTCTTAAAATCCTCCCATGTTGGAGATTTCACAGCTTCCCCAGGCAAACCACCAAATTTTCCCCATCTTTTCAAAGGGATTTGGTCTTAAGTCTTCATTGTGTATAAACTAAAGTAATTTCAGGTATACTTTTTGCTCTCTCCAAATACAATTTATTTTATAAAGTCAGGAATTAGAAATAAATAGATTTTTTGGGAAAAAAAATAAAAAGAAGAAAATTTGAATTAGAGATATTTTAATGTACTAAAGGAAAAGTAGGATTTTCCAAGTCTCATGTGGATCAAACTATTCAAGACTGCCAACTACTTAAAGGCAGCAAAACTCCTCACATCATGCAATTTCCCCAGATGAGTCTCTGGAGGCACATGTTTTTCTTCATTAGCTATAAACAGAGATAGCTGAAGATGATGTCAGGTGACCAAATTATATGCCTGAATTTTCTTGGATGCGCCACACTTTTCTGATCTTAAGTAAAATGGTTTCTTCATCTAAAGGCACCATTTTCAGCCTGCATTCTGCCGGCCTCAGAGGTTTTAATTGCCAGAGAGAATTCCCAGATTCTAGAGAATGTTCTCTCAAACTGTTTGTTTGTAGAAGTTTCACCTTATGTGGCACTGACCTGAGCTGACTAGCAGTCCTACAGACAGGTCCCAGAATAGCCTGGAAGTTTTCACGGGCAGGAAGCCAATCTCAGCTGGCACTTTGCATACAGCCACTCAGTTCTGGACAGCGAGAAGTGTTATTTGTGTGAACTGGGTTGATCCCTCGCTGTTGGCCTCACTGTCAGAGAATAGTACCAGAAACCTCTAATTTACCAGGACAGACATAGCCCATGGTGCCCTGCCTAATTCTGAAAGTTCCAGGAGAGGCCACAGAGAAAGATCATGTTTGGACATTTGACATTTTATGTAAATAAGATTTATCCAGAGATGTGCATCAGCTTGAAAAATTTTAGGGAGTTCATCACTCAGGAAAAAAAAAAAAAAGAGAGGGGGAAAAAAAAGGAAACATATCCTAATGGATTATCCTTCTTTCAGTCATTTCACCAAACAGATTAAAACCCTTGCCATGTGATTCAGATGAGCAAACACAGAACAGCATTCCGGACGACAAGCACCGAGTAATTTTACTAGGGATCTGCCAAGGGCTGAAAACTTTGGAATGGAAAATTAATAATTAATAAATAATTAAAAAAATCTTTTGCAGAAAGTAGGGGTGATTGCTACATGATTTGCTGCCTGAAGAGCTGGGGCTACACCAACCGTGAGATCTGGTGTGCAGTAGAATGATCTGGCCTTTATAGCACCTGATGGAATGCACGTTGAATTCAGCTGAAAGATTCTCAGCCACTTCAGTGGAATTTGAACTAAGCCCACGGGACATTATCCATTGCCATATCTTCCCGTGCCCTTGGAAAGAAAGTTGTCATTATTTTCACCGCACAAGTGGGGAAATTGCAGTACGAACAGGGAATGGTCATGGTTGTAGGAAAGGTCGCCGGTAACAGCTCGTTGACACAGAACAGATGGAAAATGAGAAGAGTCATGTCCGTGAGATTTAATTGCTACGTACACAGAAGTAATAATCATCCATAAGAGTCTGGGATTGATTCATTTGATATTGGGCATGAATAGTACAGTTTTGAGGACAGAAGGTGAAGTTTGGAGTGCCTATAATATCACATCAAAAGAATTATTTTTTTAAAGAGCATTTTTTTTCTTCCAATAAATAATTTTTGATCTGCAGTATGAGGGAAAAAAAAAAGTCATCTGCCACCTGAGGTCCTGAGCAATCCTTTCCCAGACCATCATTTGAAACCAGCAGGTGACAGTTGTACTATTTCATCCAAATTCATCTGTCCTTTTAACCTGCGGGGGCCAAATAGGGGAAGTAGAATAACTTTTGCTCTTAACAGTTCAAACCAAAGAAAAACAGTGGTGAGAAATGGGTTTTGTGCTGCACTCTCTCACTCATTTGAGGGAGGGGAGATTTATTGACTGCAGGGGTCAATAAAATTGCAGCGCAAAGTGAGTTTTCACTCTGAGCCCTGAATTAATGCTATGAACTTTGGCAGGAATTCGGTGCAAACAAGTTATATCCCAAAGAATTTGTGACTATAAGCCATGGCTAAACCAAAGCAGACATAAAGGGGCTAAGGGAAGGAAAACCTCCCACCCCTGTATGCGAAAAATCTGCCTCATTCTGCTGCTGGTGCAGAGGGCATACAGCTCTTGGCAGCTGGGACATCCTCCTGTGGGCATGAGTTGCAGGTGATGGAGAAGGAGTGGGGACTCCGCACAACCCTCTTTTTTCCATTTTTTTGAGACTAAAGAAAGCATAGCCAACACGTGGCCCTAAAACTGGATATTTTTTCTGTCTTTTTAAATCATTTTCATAATAAGGTTGGAATGGGTCCTAAAATAAAAATAAAATATAATAAAAATAAAATAAAAGATAAAATAAAAGATAAAATAAAGATATGGGTCCTAAAATGACCATAAACAACATAGGTTGTTTCATGAGTTTTATTCCTAAATGTCCACGGGTGTGATAAATACTGTCATAAACTCCCTTAAAATAGCAACTCGAGAAAAAAGTGTTTTACAAAATCACAGAATCACAGAATATTTTGAGTTAGAAGGGACAAAAAAAGGATCATTTAAGTCCAACTCCTGGCCCTCAAAGGAAAGTCCCAAGAATCACACCATGTGTGAATCACATCATGTTTGGATTAAGTTAGGTGTTATCATGTATAACAAAAGGAAAGTAAAAAAAAACTCCTTCATATATAACAAAAGGAAAATAAAAAACCTGTCACCCGTAGATAGCTAAGGGAAATAAATTTATCTTCTACATTTCAGGTTCATCTGTTGATCTCAACAGTATGTACAGCTTCAAGGAATGAATGGTCAAATGATGGCAAAAGTGAAGAAATGGCATAGAGAAACTCAATATCTTTCTCAAATGAAACAGTGTTTTCATTAAAAAATTATGGTCAGTGCAGTAGAGCTAAATCATAATGTTAAGTTTAGTTATTGCCACATAAGATATTTTCTGTTAAGGAACAGAAAACGGGGATTCCTTAGAGATTCTTTAAAGAGGTAAGAAACTGTATTAAAATAGGTGATAGGAGGCTAGAAATAATAAATAATATTAATATTATTACTAAAGAGGCTGGGTTCATGCATTATTAAACATAATAAACACTCCTGGCATGAAGTACAGGAGATTGCTATGAAATTTGCTGATGACATGAAGGAGGAAGGCCTGAATCAATGCAGAAGAAAAATTGGATAAAACATAGGAGGAAATGGTTAATGCAGTAGTCAGAGTTAAAGATGGTTAAATTTCGTACTACAATGTGGAAGCTCATGAGCAGAGGGAGTAATGGCAAGAACTTGTACAAACTGCTAGGTCTTCACTTAATAATGTCTTAAGGGAGGGAAGATCAGGATATTCCTAATAGTAGTAGGAGAAGAGTGTCCAACAGCACACAGACATGGGAAAAGCAGCTGTAATGGCTCAGTGAGGCATCATCACTTAGAGGCAAGCAATCACTAATTTTTTCTGCACAAAATTGCAATGAGAGCTCACCTGAAACCGTACAGACAGTTTTGACACGCGGGCTTAGATAAGAAGGAATAAACTGGAAAAGGTTTAGTGATAACTCTTTAGAGAAAGAAGATGGTGTAATTTGTAAATGAGGAGGCTGACACGATGTCTACGCTGCGTTTGCACACAGAGCCCAGCTCCAAATCCACCACAGCCTGTGTGCTCACAGATAACGAGGCAGCAGATCCGAGGTTACACATGCTGCAGCAAGTGGCAGTGTTTCAGCACAGATTTGATGCCGAAGTAATGTAGTGCAGGAACGTGCAACCTCAACAGAGTGACCTGGCATCTCCCTAAAGTGAGAGCAAAGAGGTGCTTGGACTATAAATTCCTTTGAAAAATGATTGCATTGTTTAGCTGGGGCCAGTGGGAAGCAAAAACTATTCAGGATATTTAGGATGTTGTGGATAAGAAGGGTAAAGCCTTCTGAGCCAAGGAACAGCTCTGGCACCAAATCATGTGTGTCCAGTGTATAAAAGGGCTGTTTGGATGCTGGTCTTTTCTAGTCCTGTGCTGACGTGGGAGCTTGATTTTTTCTCTATACTCTGGGTCTTGTTACAAGATATAAAAAGTTGTCTTAGTAGTCAATGACCCTATTAGTAAATATCGCAGAACCACAGAGTGGTTTGGGTTGGAAGGGACTTTAAAGATCATCCAGATCCACTCCTCTGCCATGGGCAGGGACATCTTCCACTGTTCCACATTGTTCCAAGCCCCATCCACCCTGGCCTTAAACACTCTCAAGGATAGGGCAGCCACAGCTTTTCTGGACACCCTGTGCCAGGGCCTCAACATTCTCACAGGGAAGAATTTCTTCCTTATACCTGTTCTTCCTAATATCTATTTCTTCCTAATATCTGACATATTTTGGAACAATACGTTTCTGTGATTTCCATCAGTTAAGCAATGTTGGCTGCTTCTTGCTGCTTTGGCAGCCCTTGTTTGCTGTGCTGTCTTCACTCACCTGGCTTCCAGCTCTGCTTTCACTCTTGTTAGTGCTGCTGCCATCACCCAACACGCTTTTGGTGGCCATGCTGCAGTAGGATAACGGGAGAAAAGTGGAAACCAGGACTGAAGAAGGAGGCTTCCCAGAGGTATGTTCAAGGATTGAATCAGATGCTTAATCACAGATACCAATCAGCTGCCTATCCAGAAGGGCACAGGTGCTCTACAGGCTCTGTGTCATCTCTGTCTGTCCTGTGTGGATGTCTTGTGTGCCCAAGACCACTCCAAGCTGTGCCAGAGGCCTCTGGAGATGACAGAGTCAGCGCATTTTTCAGTGTCTCAGATCTCCATTGGAGCATCAGTATGCCTCTGTTGATGTTCAACCTGGATTCTGTGTTTGTCAAGGGAAAAACATCATCCCACAAGCAGAATGGCACAGAGACAGAGTGGTCTTGAAAATTTAGGGTTTCTTTTACGACATGCACACACCTGAGAAAAGGAGGTGGGAAAAAAGGTTCCCATCTTTGGATTTAGTAGTAGGACTCAACAGACCAAAAGGAGCTGAGTAATAGAACAAGTCAAAGGCTTCAAACTTGTAAGCCTAAAGTTAAATATGCCAGCAGTTTATAGTCTCTGACAATCAAACTTCCTAAATTCCTAGTGCTAGGGAGCCAAATTTTTGACAGCTGACCTATGCAGGACTGGAATTCGAATGAAATTGTGGGATCCTCTCAGCATGGTGTCACCAACACTCATCACCTGACAGCTGTGGAAGCAGTTCGTCTTAGATGTTTAAGCTCACACCACAGTCATTATTCTCCTCTGAAGCTTTCAGGAAATGCTTATATGAGTGTTACTCAATGTATTTTAAACCCTTTTTAAAAATTGGTTGTTTAGTTTTAGAATTACAAAAGTGATGAGAGACAGGCCCATGTCTTCTCTATACTGGTGTAGCTTTTTCTCAGTCAATGCAGCCATATCAGCTTAGACCTGGCCTACATTCCAAGACGGTACAACCTAATTATGAGCAAGAAAAATAGAAAAAATAACAATCAATGGCAAGAACAGCAGATGAGAATAAAAATTATTCAGCAGTGCAGCTGCTTAGATTTGTTATTTTCACGCCCTAGAGATTCTATTAAGTTTCCAACACAGACTGCCTGGCTTTTTTTTTTTTTTTTTTTTTTTTTTGGTGAG
>VZTE01002392.1:13338-25391 GCA_013397775.1 Eulacestoma nigropectus
TTTTTTTTTTTTTTTTTTTTGTAGTCTACCAGTGCACTAAATATCCATAGACATAAAATGTGCCAAAAAAAAAGT
Source organism: Eulacestoma nigropectus (assembly GCA_013397775.1). Taxonomy (NCBI): domain Eukaryota; kingdom Metazoa; phylum Chordata; class Aves; order Passeriformes; genus Eulacestoma; species Eulacestoma nigropectus. Next base: position 13,414 of record VZTE01002392.1, read on the forward strand.
CTCCTAAGCCAGAGGGGATAGAACTGTGAATGTGCAAAACTCTGAGTCTGCATATATATGTCACATCAGTTAAAAAGGAAAGTATAGTTTCTTGATTGCCTATACAAGCTCCATTTACTAAACAGCAAAAGCACCAGACATACATTTTTCAGGGAGCATTATATTGGCCAAAGGTCGCAAAAACAATTTCAGAGGAAGCCTGCCCACATTAGTTTCTTGAGATCTTGATTACAAATTTATAAGAGACCTACCCCAGACATTGAGAGATGGTCTCAAAGATTACTGTCCTTCCTGCCATCTGCACACTCCACTGGGAACATTAGAAACCCTGTCCATCAACCAAAATAAACAGCTTTTCTCATGAACAGGCCCAAAGAATGCCCTATAAATCATATCTGTCAAAAATGCTAGTAGCATTGCAGAAGACAGAAATCAATCCAAAACTCATTAGTTTGTCTGACAAGTGCTTAATCTTATATTGTTTAATGCCAACCTGAACAACCCAGACAGAATGGAACCATGCAAAGCAGTGACTTGATTTTCTATTACAGAAAGTTTCGCAGTGATTATGGCTTAATCTTTCCTTTAGGTCTTCTTCCTTTTAATGCTCCTTTTCTCTTCGCCACCTGCCAACAGATATTGACTCCAACAGAGTTTCCTTACTTCTTCAGGGATAGATACATCAGGATTGCCTTGTTCAGTAGCTTGCTAGATAGTACCTCTATATTTTGAGCATGTCCTCTGTTAATCAGGATAAGCAGCTATATATTGGATTATATGTGGTGGTGTTTGAAGAGATTGCCAAGCAGAATGGATATACTACTCACTTTTTATTAGATTTGCATTAAATCTTTTAATCTGCCAGCATGGAATAAAGGGTGAAATAATTCCTAGATCACATGAGATAAAAGGAAAACACAAGTACTTTAAGAAAATTTTTTAACTCAAGGTGTTTTGTTCACAGATTTGGAGAAAAAGATGTATTACAGTTCCACATAGAACTCATATCTTGTGACTCTCCTAAAATATTGGAAGAAAGCATAGCTTGGTTTCAGAGGCTTTATTCAAGTGATTTAAATGTGACTATGGACTGTTCTTTTTCACTCAGACCTGCTGGGGTGAAATGTGTGACATCCATGCTGTTGGACTGCCTGCCCCTCCAATAAAGGATGTATTCCCATTATTAATTCTGCAAGGGCTGTTTATGAGAGCCCTAAAAGGTAAAACAGGATGAACAGGATGATTCCAACAGTTTTAGCAAAATCAATGGTTGACTTCCCATGTAGAGCTGAATTTATTAGTGTATACTTATGCTTGCTCCTTCTGTTTAGTTTATCAGCACACGCAGAACTGCAATGTCCAAGCAAAAATCTGTCCTAATGTAAGAAAATAAATTTTAGGAAGAGAGGCATTATTCTGAGATAGCTTTCAAAATGACACTAACAACATCCACGTGGCATAAAATCAGTGGGTTTGTCCCTCATTTGCACAAAATATAAACTGAAACTTCAGAGGAATCATACAGAAATGGAGAATGGATTATGATTTTGTATGCTCAGTGAGTGTGTCATTGTGTGACACACCGTTTGTCACGCTAATGTCAGGTGTCCCTTTGGACCTCTGTACATCACAAAAAAAACCCAGAAACTGAGCTCTGAATCAAGGAGTGCACACCGACACTCACACAAAAAGCCAACAGCACCGCACAGAAGCTTCCTGTAAATTCGAGTGAAGGCCCAGCTTACATGGAACATGCTCCAGTCAGGCCCCAAGTCTGCCTTTGTGCAATCCCTCTGGATTTTGGGTGCCAGAGTGTATGCTGTGGGAGGAAGAAGTAGCCCTGTCTTTTACTGTGTATTTTGTGAGTGCTATGCATAGAGCTTAATTGCCAACTGTAGTTACAGCAGGGATGCAATTAGCTTTTTATTACTTTTTTTTTTTTTCTCGTTAAAGAGCCAGTTCAGTTCTTGAAACACAAAAACACTTTGCCAGTGATGTGCGTTGTTGCACAAGTTAACTTCCCTCATCTCATGGATTTTGCTGAAGTCAGGCATTAGATCCAGGGACTGTAAGTGCTAATTAATTTATTCTTTTATTTTAATCTAACTGTTTCAAGATAAATACAAAGAAACTGGCTGTTATGAGGGCTGAATATCTAAGGCCTTGTTTTAGGATTGTGGGGAGATAGATGAGAAGCATTCTGGAAGAGAATGTCATTTGGGAATTGAAATATTGCTTTGGAACTTGGAGAGGGGAAAGAAAACGAGAAAAAAAAAAAAAGAAAAAGAAAGAGATCTGACTAGATTTGGGAGTCTATAAAGAGAAAAGAGCTGAAAGGAGATGAAGATGTAAGTGAGGAGATTGGTGCTAGTGCTGGACCAGAACGGGGTGAAAAAGCATATTCCATTTTGACTTCACAGAGATTGTATCAAACAGCTCAGGACATCCATCAGAATCTGATAGCAGATGCTCAGGAATAACTTACAGCCTGTGCTACTTAAGGAACAATAAGTTCTGTAAATATATCCCCTGTCTGCCTTTTATAGAGCAAAATGATGAGAGAGGAGCAGAACAATAGAATGAGATTATAAAATGCTGCAGCAGTAGGAGTTAAGGAAATGGAAATAGGGGCTGGTTTCTGTGATAGGCCCAGGAGAGCATGAGGACACTGCTTGATGTAGCTCCTGGATCAGTGGGTGATTTTTAGTTCACCACAGTTGCCTTTCTTACATGGCTTATTTTTTATTATTAAGGGGGAAAAATGGTGCTTTCAATTTAATAGTTTCTGTAATAATCCTTACAGATTTTACAGGTGTTATCATCTCAATCCTTTGCTCCAATCTCTTTTTCCTAAACCAGCTTCTCATCCATATTTTTCAGCTTTCATTTAGAAGCTGCTTTCCTCAGGGAATGTGACCGCAGGTAGTGATTTCTCAGTTATTATTTCTCCAGGCTGCTGTCCACCACCAACTCACAGCTCCCATAAGTCAGTAAGGCAATCAGACCTCCTGCCCCTGGTTTCCTGATCAGAATCTTCCCCTTCTTCGCCTTGTGCTTGCACCAGCATCCTGCTGGTGGTGATTCATCCCCTTTTCCTACCCCTCAACCATCAGAAAAATGGAAACAATGGCAAAAAGTGGTACAAATATCTGTGCCTTCAAGCTTTTAGGTGTGTTCTGGTTTTAATTGCTGTTCCAGTCAAGCCTTTTTATGGATTCCCTCTCCTTATTTATACTCTTCCTAAGATCCTTTGCAGCCTGCTCTTTCTTACCCCCACACAACCATCATCACCTCACCTCTGTCCCTTGTGAAGGGGAGGTTTGCCAGGAGTTTGAGAACATTATGGCCTTACAGTTACCTGGAAGGGAGCAGGGAGGGCAAAGACCTGTAAATGCACAACTGCCTTAGAGCTGGCACCCCCTGAGCAGCTCCAGGTGGCACAATGACTTCTTTTGCTCCAGTTGTATCGACTTAACAAACTTTCACTGTGTCTTTGGGGAGAAGATCCCACGGAAAGGATGGATTAAAAGTTCACACAGGGGCAGTGATGACAGAACTGGCAGTGTTCAGAGTCTCAACTTCTACTTCACTTTTTCCAAGATACAATTTTAATAGCAACAACAACAACATCAAAACATAAAAGTAATAACAGCACCCCCATCCTTGGAGATACTCAGAACTCAAGTGGGCAAGGTCCTGTGCAACCTGATTTAATTAAGCTTGCATTTAGTATCAGGCTAGATTGGATAATATTCAGAGGTCCCTTCTGACCTTAATTATTCTATGAATCCATGATTAGTAGCTGTTAATAGCAATGGCCCTGAAAATGAAATTTGAAATATGCACAGGGAATGAGATGATTATTTATATACCTTTTCGTGGATCTTGAACTTAAATTATTTACTGATATGCAGGCATGATGTTATTTAAATCAGGGGATAATTTCTTTTCCCAAGGGGGAGAAGGAACCATAATTTTTCCTTAGACACATGCTTGAATGTTGTGGAAATCAATGGATTTTGAAAATGTGCCTAATGTCAGGCATGTGTTGAGTATTTTCTGGAGTGGTAGCTCATGGTGGGGAAGCAATATTAATAACAGAAAGTGGCAGTTCCTGGAGATTAGAAAGAGATTACATCTCTCAGTACTTCACCTTGGGAAGTCTTTAACCATTCCTCAGAAAACAAGACCATTATAATGAAAAGTCTTCCCTTGTCGACCCTTGAAATCTTATTAGTAAATGGGATCTTTTCTTCCCCAGGGGCTTGATTGACTAACAGCAGAGGAGTGATTTCTGCAAGGTTCATGGAGGGAGCCAAACTCTTATGTTGATACTCATTTTGTGGGCAAAAGGAAAAAAAAATTGCCTGTGGATTTATGTCCCATGTTTCACTTTATACTCCATTTCCAACCAGGTTCAAGAGATGTTCCTCTAATATTGAAAAATATTTTGGCGACCTGCTCAGTAATTGAAACAGAAAACTTACATCTACTATCATTAGGCAATAATTATTTTGTTTTTTCTAGGGAGGATTTGTAGGATAAAAACTTCACAGATAAAGTTCTAGGGCTTCAGGCTAAGATATTTATTGACTTGGGAGGTACTTATCCCTTAGTTCACTCCCATGTAAAAAATATAATGATAGTAATTATGTTAAAAAAACAGATTACTTTTTAAATTATTTAAAAGTACCCTTCTAGAATGTAACAGGATGATAATTGCTCCAGCAGCTTTTATGACCTCTGGGGAAAAAAAATTAGCCACAGGGAAAAGGAAGATACTAACCTGCTCTTTATATTTAATTCTACTTATTTATTTAATTTTTTTTAGTTTGGCATCTTCATTTCAAATACACCTGGCCCTTGGGTAAATAAATTGAATTCTGAGGATGGAGAAAGATTCAAACCCCTTGAAACTGATTGTTATGCTAAAAACCCCAAAAGAGAGAGAGATCAGAGAATTGTCAGAGTAGGTAAAACACAGATGTAACCAATACTTGTAGCTCAGAATATCAGCATCTCATAGAAACTCAGACACCTAATTTTTTTTCATTACAAAATAGAACAGAATGTCACAGTATGAGGATTCTTGCAATGTTTTTATGCATAATGACAGTATTTCTTATTTTAATTTTTGTTTAGCTGCTCCATATTGTCATTAATAGTGCAAAGTAGATCTTGTAACAAAGATAATTATGTTCTTTGAGCTTGCTTTTGCAAATTTAGCACTCAAGTATCCTTGGAAACATAAAACAAAGTGTAATCCTTATATTTTTACATATCCATGAAAAATAAAAAAGCAATCCATATGGGCACATAAAGGAAGAGATCAGAGGATCAAGCTGAAAAAAAAAAATTCCTCAAAGGGACTAGAAAGCCTATAAACTTCCCTTTTTCCCAGGACAGCCTTCACATTTGCCCCTGGGTTTTACAAATTCCACCTGCGCTTTTATTAAACATGTTCTTAAAGGAATTTAATCAGATTATCTTAGGTTGATGTGGATACTCAACCCAAAGTAAATTGTTTCAATTTGCTGAACATTATAAATAAATAAATAAAAATGCTGATCCTAAGTGGTGTTTGCTGTTCTGATGTGATTTCATTTCTGACCTGAAAAAATCAATTACTTCCACTGCCAAGTTTTATCCCCCTTTCTCCTCTAACTTCATACTTAAGTTAATGGACTGTAGAGTCAGAAGGGACCACTGTGTTAATGTAATCTGACCGCCTGCACAGCACAGACCATGGGAACTCCTTACACTAATTCCTGCCTGTAGTAAAACATTTTGTAAAAAATGAAAAAAAAAAATAAATCATCATCTCGTGTTAATTAGTTTTCATCTGTCGTTGTAAGAAGCTCAGTACTACTCCGGGTAATTCACTCTAGCCAGGTCTACCTCTGTGTGCAAGGTGTGAGACTTTAGAATATGTGACTTACTAAGCTAAGTAAATTGGATTTGGGTTGTGGGTTTGATAGGGGGGAGGGGTTTGTCGGGTTTTTTGTGGAGTTTTTTGTTTTGTTTTTTTTTTTTCTCAGTGAAGACATGCTCATTTAGATGCACTCAAGGAACATAATCCTACTTTGACAGACAAAGCCACAGTTGAAAAAACCCTGAATTCTCTGCTGGGTCTGACAGTTTTAAACTTTTAGCTGTTATTTTACCCATTCTGTTTAGGCAGCAAATTTAAAGAACAGCTCTGCACAGGAAAATGCACTTTCAGAGATAACTAAAACGGGAAGCATTGTAGCTGTCAGTTTATACCTTATTTACTGCAAATTTAGCCCAGATATAGGCCTGTAGCGATGTAACTACACTGCTTCCAGGACAGAGAGTGTCTCTGCACGGCATTATACTACATTACACAAATGTATCATCTCATTTAGAGGCAGCTCTGGCATCTCTGCATGGGATGCTGTTGTACCAGGTAGGCAGCTCTGTGCTGAGCAATTCAGGGCAAGAACTCTCTTTTCATTATATGCATGTATGTGTAACTGCCTCTCCCTGGGGCCCCGAGGTATTGCTGTGCTAGAAATAAATTACAATAATGAATAAGTGACCTGGACACACACGCACAGTCCAGGAATCTCTGATGTATGCAAATGGCGCTCGGTGCAAAGGGCTGGCACTAAATCCGGGCGATAAAGTTAACTTACAGTTCTGCCCCTGTGCATTTTAAATTTTATGTGAGCTTGTTGTGCAGAGCATTTTGCCCCGACAGAAATAAAAAAAAAAAAAAAATTAAATATAAATAAATAAATAAATAACAAATGATAGCATCCATCCGTTCAGTATTAGCGAGGGCACAAGACGATTCCTGAAAGCTCCCAGTAAACCAGTGACACAGGAATACTCTGGCCATAAACCCCACTGACGGATATAGAGCAAATTATTCCCTTCAGCCATGTATTTGCAAAGCTATCTGCTTGTGAATTTCACGGCATGCCCATCTCGGAGATACTGGCCCACAATTATGCAAGAGCTGAGCACATGTAAGGGAGGGGATAAACATCCAGCACAGCCTCAGAGGGGCTTTAGGGCTTTGGTGTCCTTGTAGGGCTGCAGTGTCAGTGGGAATGTGGTGGAAGGTGGGAACATGGTGGAAATGGGAAGATCTCCTGGCCAAAGTCCTCCAAGTGCAACCCTTCATCTTTTTTGTTCTTGACACTGTGTTGAAGCTTAAAGCCCTTCAAAGCAGAGTTCACAGTTACAGTTCCAGTGATGTGATGCCTGAAGGAGACAACTGAATTTTATGAAATTACTGGGAATAATGGGTGTCTTTCACCTGCTTTTTACAAATTACAAGCCAGTAGTTTCTGATGTATGGATGGATGTTCAAAGCCCTGTGATGCTGTTATAAGAACCATGAGCTTCTACAGTGTGTTGGACTCCTCTCTACTTGCTTGTTTACCAAGAAAAATAAAACAAAAATCAACAAAATGCTATTACAGCAAAATCACACGGTTGTTCAGATGAGCTGAACAAGAACAAAGGGAGAAGCAATAGTGATCTGCAGGAATCACACACTCACAGAAGTGTCTGCTAGAGGTCCCTTTGGCAACCTTTTCACAAGTAATTTGTGGTGGGGTTTGATTTTTTTTTTTTTTTTTTTTTTTTTTTTAATTTTTACAGGCCCAGATGTGTGGAATACCGTTAAGAGCTGTTTCTCCATGTTAAGCAAAAACCCAGGTCAGACCTTCATCCACCAGACAAAGTTGAGGCTGTCTCTGTCCAAAGATTGGCAGGAGCATCTTTTTTTCATGCCATAAAGTGGTCAGTCATTCCAGGACTTGCACTTTGCATTTTGGACCAAGTATCCTACTGTGCTGTGAGTAATTATAGTGGTAAAAACCTTGTGCACATCAAAGAGCTCCCCACAAGGAGCGAAGAAAAAGCTGAAGAGATGAAGCAGAATAAAAGCCACCTCCTCTGTCACATGGGAGCCATTTGCTGGTCAGGAATCACTAACCAGGATGTATTTTCAAGTTGTTGTGGTCAAAAAATGCAATCTGTGTCTGTAGCAGAAGGGTAGGAAATACTATTTATGCTACTTCCTGAATAATTGCCAGTCCTTTGAGTTAAAATTCACAATTTTGGCTTGGAATATCAGAGGCTTTTAAAAACCCCTGCCTTGGTAACTAACCAGGCAGGGAGAGATTCCTAATTTGCCAACATTAATATTTAAGAGACAGCAAAATAAATGTGTTCTTATAAATCATAAGGTAAATTTCAGCTAACTGAACAGCTTCAAAATACTGTTTTCTCTGTTCTCAGTCTATACTGATGGCCTTAAATAGCATAATTGTGTCTGTTCATATGCATATATATGTATTCTACAGGAAATGCAAATGGTTAAAACCAACTTGAAATCCTGACATGATAGAAATTGCTTTTAAAATAAATACTGATGAAACATTCATCTTAGAGCGATGACTAAAGCTCTTCAGTAGCTGTAATAGGAGTCGGACCTTTTAAAAACAATTCAGCCTGGCTCTTTGCATTATTGTCTGAAAATATCATACTAATGTATTATTCTTCACTAAGTGTCTGTTCCTGGTCTGCCACAGAAATTCATTCTTTAGCCTGAAAACATAATATTTGTGCTCTTTTACAACAGAAGCTGCTCTACAGCAGACACCACAGGAATCACTGAATGGGAAGAGATAAGCCCAGCTCCCGTGTTACGCTGTGAGTGGATCTCACTCTCTTCTGGAGAGACCCAGCATGATTGAGGGTGACCTCATTTTCCATTAGAAGAAAGATGCAAGGGTTTCCTGTGGTGGAGAGAATGAAGAATAATTACTCACATCCAGAGGATTAATGGGGTACCAAGCAGGAATGTGGGGTGCTCTGAGGAATGTGGTAACTTCTGCATCTCCTTAGCAAAGCATCCTCTTTTCTCTGGCTTTATGCTAGAGCTCATCAAGATCTTCAGTTGTGTCCGGCATCACAAATCCCCTATATTTTTTAACACATCATTAAGGGTGTTTGAAGCCTTTCTGTAGATGTTGTGGTGACTAAAACTCAACAAGACCCCAATCAGACACCTTTGACTTGAGAAAGAAAGCAGGTGAGCAGCTCTAGTGGACATGCCAAATCGATCTGCGTCGGTGCCTTGTGGGCAGGGCTTTGGAGTCAGCCAGCAGAGCAGGGTGTTCTCAGGCGGAGGAGAGGGGGGAGGAGGGAGGGAGAGATCCTGATATGCACATTACCTCAGTCAGCCTGGCATGACGTTTCCTTGACTCAGCAAGCAGACACCAGGGATTTACTTGAGAGCAGGCAGCTCTTGAAAGCTCCATGGGGCTGTGTACGATGGGAGCCTCACCCACCTGCATCCAGCCTGAGATGGGGGTGTGGTTCTCTCAGCCTTTCAACAACAGGAGCAATCTGCTCCTTCTGCACCTGCAGTTCTGTCAGTTTACATCTGTGCTGCAAATTAATTGAAACAAGGAGTGTCCTGCATGGGATGGCCCCCTAAACGGGGAGCTCTTATGCTGCCTGTGGTGAGTGTCACAGTCTGAAGATCTCTTCTCTTTCAGAATATCCCAGTGCACAGTGCTGTTACAACGTCAGGTTTGGTCTCTGTGGGAGAAACATGTCCAGACCTGGCTCTTGATGCCAGGCTACAGCTGGGAAAAGAGGTGGATTTCTGTGTGTCAGCTCTCCACAGGGCCATGGGAATGGCGGCCACGAGAGACAGGATGTGGGATCCAGCTGAATGACCCAGGTGCTCAGTCCTGAATCACGATAGCAGCCCTGGAAAACTAGGATGATTACATAAACACCTTTTTAAACTTTGAGAAATAATACACTTAATACAGGAAACAGTCCTTATTACCATCCAGCCCCTTGCTGTAAAGTTATTGCAGCTGAAGATAAAACAATACAACAATTGAGCAGTGAGCACTTAGGCAACAGCAAAATAATTGTGATCAGTGTGATAAGTCTTGGTGAAATAACTCCTACTTTCTCACCCCTTTCAGAGATAAAGATTTCATGATAAAAAGGCAGCTAGGAAAACTAAATTTATTTTGCTGGCTAGAATTACCTGTAATTTATTCCTGAAAAGTGTAGAGAAAATGCTGATATTACAGTAAAGAGCAAGGAGAGGAGAAAACCTGCTAAGTTGCCTGCACATTTTTTATGCCTTCCTATGGTTTTCCTGCAGGGTCTGAAATCACAGACTTGATGTACAAGGGGTATGGGAGAAGTTTGGATAATGGCATTGCTCGAGACAGACTTGCACTTCCCGTGGCAAAGTGAAGGACTTTACCATTTCCAAGTATTTTTATTAATTTTGCTCTCCTGTCTTAGAATATCACTTCTGGTTTACACAAGGCAATAACCCCAACACCTTCTCTGTTACTGTCCTGCACATCCTCCCTGCCCTCATCTCTATCCATCCTTCTCCTGAGAAGGCCTTCCTGGCCAGATCCATGAATCCTCCATCAGGAAACCAGTCAGAGAAAAGATGCTGTAAGAGGGGTGGATTTTATTTCAAGAGCTGCTGCTGTTAACAGTATGTGGACAAGACATATATTCATGACCAATAATCTGTGCTTACACTGAATAATGCAGTTTTGTGTAGAGCCCTCATCACAAATTCTGGCAGACAGCTATTCCCACTTGGAGCAATGAGTCTGAGCTGACATGGTCCTTCCTCACAAAAACAGCGCAGGGTTGAGCTGCTAACGCAGGTATAATCATAGAATTATGGAATCACAGGATCACAAACTGGGTTGGGTTGGGAGGGACTTTAAAGATCATCCAGTTCCAAACATCTGCCGTGGGCAGGGACACCTTCTCCCAGACCAGGTTGGTCCAAGCCCCCTCCAACCTGGCCTTGAACACTTCCAGGGATGGGGCAGCCACAGCTTTAGAGTGCTCACAGTGCGTGGTGTTACCTGTTCGGGGTAGCTTACGTAGCTGTCTGCTGCATCCTTGGTCTAGGTGAGTGGGGAAGGAGGTTCTATTTGTTTTTATCTTTGGAAACAAACTTGATAAATGTATCAAATCTTCAAATATATTTGAAAAAGTGATGTCTTTAAAGCTCCTTTTTCAGTCCATTAATTCTTGTCCAAGCATCCTTGCTGAATCCTAAGGCAAACAGAGGTCCTGGGAAGAGGATAATGGAAGAAAAGTGGGGCCTGAGAAACCTAATCTAGTGGGTGACATCCCTGTCCACGGCAGGGGGGTGAGGACTAGATGCTATTTAAGTTCCCTTCCAACCCAAGCCTTTCTATGTCTATGATAAAAGTCCCATTTAAAGCGGCTCCCTGCTGCATATACACAAAATCAAAGGCTTCTCATCGCTAAAAAGGCCTTTCTGCAAACGGAAAATAAAGTGGGAGCCTCATATCTAAGGGAGGCTGCAGAAAATATTAATAAACTACAGTATTTGGCAGTTGAAATAGAGAGATTCCTGAAGCGGTGGTCAATAAGAGTGGGAGAGAGAAAGGGTTGCCTCTGGCTGGAGAGATGAGGGCCGGCTCCGGGCACTGCCGAGTCCTCCCTCAGCTCAGCCGGCTGCTGGAACGCAGTCAGGGGAGCGGAGTCATCAGAGCAGCTGCGACCTGCCTTGCAGCGAGCACCAGCGTGGAAATTTCCACGCGGGCAGGAGCGGGGCCAGCAGGTGGCACTGCGAAGTAGCTCAAGACGAGCATCCCAGCATCCCGGCTGCATCCCAGCATCTCGGCTGCATCAGCTGGCGGTGCTCCTCCCCGGGCTGAAGCTGCTGACAGACCACAGACTTTTTATTATTATCATCCTCTACACCCCCTGCTCTCTCCCCCACCACACCCAGCCCCACCTCCCCCCGAGATGAAAAGTGCAGTAATCAGCATGAGTGGAAAGGAAAAGCAGGGATGCCCAAAAATGTGGTTAATCCTGAGTAAGCTATGTCCTCTCCTCTCCTCTCCGACCCTCTCCTCTCCGACCCTCTCCTCTCCGACCCTCTCCTCTCCGACCCTCTCCTCTCC
>VZTE01002392.1:25562-45834 GCA_013397775.1 Eulacestoma nigropectus
TCCTCTCCTCTCCTCTCCTCTCCTCTCCTCTCCTCTCCAACCCTCCTTTTGTGGTTCTTCCCCACACTCTACCAGCTCTCCCTGTTTCCTTCAGGACAGCCCTGCAAGAAAATTTGCTTCCACAACACAAATCAGGAGAATTTTCCCCCAGTCAGAGATGGAGCATCCCCCATTTCTCTGCTTGGTTTGAGGATGTGAGACATCAGTTTTACCTTCTGTTCTGCACACTGAGAAAGAACCAGACGTCTTTACGAGACAAGCCCTGGCCCTGAGGCCCCAGCCCTGGCACTGGCCTGTTGTGTGACTTCCTGCTGTTCATTTTCCTATTTCTCCTTGGGAAAAGTTTCTCTCTTTCAGCTGCCCAAAGGAGAGGCAATCTTTTACCTGCCATGCAGCACAGCAGAGCACGGTGGAGATCTGATCTTCCCTTGCCTGGAGACATCACTTTTGTAGTAGTAATTAATCTCCAAGTTAATCAACTTTCTTTCTATATATATATATAAGAAACCCATATTTACAGAGTTGGGACAGAAAAATGAGATTGCAAATGGACTACTTTTTGCTTAGAAACAATGTAATTTTTTTTTTTTTTCTTCACTACCATGAACATAAATAAATTCATCATCTTCCTAAGTGGGCTTTAAAAACAGTGCCCTTGCAGCGTATCTCTAGGCAAAACAAAAGCCCTGCCATCCTATAATGAGATTTTCATTTTCAGAGTTGTTCAGAGCTGCAGCTCACCAGTACAACACACCATCAGCCCTGGCCTGGAGCAGCAGGGGCACAGAGAAGAGGTTTCATCTCCATTCTGGAAGTGTTAAAGGCCAGGTTAGATGGGGGACTGAGCAACCTGGTCTAGAGGAAAGTGCTGCTGTCCATGGAAAGGAAGCTGAAATTAGATCGTCTTTAAGGTCCTTTCCAACCCAAGTATTCTACGATTCCCACGTGCACAATGGCCCACCTGAATTCCACATGGGATCCCCACATTGCATTGACACTGCTGCATTGCAGGATTTTGATGGGCTTTAAAGCCACCAGGGCTGTTTTGGCCCCACAAATGCTGTGTGACAGACCACCCTGGCCTGAGCGTCCCAGAGCCCCTGGTACTGTGACATGACCCCATCCCCTGATAAATAACGAAAGCCTCAGACCCTCATTCATGTTGAACATACTGCACATGGAGAAAGGGAGGGATGAACCTCAGATTGCCAATACCCAATGTCTACGAGCAACACATGAAAAACAATAGAAAGGGACTTCCTAGAGATAGAACAGTAGATGTCTGTAGTGCTGTGGGGGATCAGCACCACCAGCACGAGCCTCGCCCTGTACTGAGCTACGTTTATGGGAGTGATTCATGGGTGTATTATCCTAGTTTTATGCATTTGTTAACTCAGTAAAGAAGTCAGCCCAGGAGTGAATGGGAAAAGTCAAACTGGCAGCATCCCTCAGCGAGTGGTAAATCAATGCAATGAACCACCATCTCTTTGGCTTGGTAGAAGACCTCGAGGGTTGTGGAAAAAAAAACAAACAAACAAACCAAAAAAACCCTGTTTTCATAAGGAAAGAAACTCTCAGACTGCATTTACATAGTCCTATTCTCCCTTGATATTTCGTGGCATTTCTACAGGCCTTGCTCTGGTTAATGTGTTTAAACACACACGTTTTCAAAGTTAGTTTGACATTAGCACATTCACTGCTCAGGGCACCCAATAGTCTGAAACACTCACTCAGCTCAGCCCTCCCGGTGTCCTGACATGTTCCACGGGTCACTTGTAAAATATGCTGACACTCTGAGCTACTCGGGGTGTTATTGATAATAGAGCAGCATTTGCACCTTCCCTGGGGAACCTGAAATCCTCAGACTGACAAATGTCAACATGTGTGGCCTGAAAACACATCAGTTGAGGTCGTTCTGACAGCTTCAGCAGAGTTATGGAGAGGTTCTCATCTCCTGGACACCTGACACACCTTCACCAGTCTCTGAGTTCCGTTTACTTCATCCAAGGTTTTCTGTATTGTCATGAAGTTTAAAAGTGGTTAAAACAGGCAAAACATCTTTACAATCCTGGCTGGTTTAAATGCCTCACAGAGGGTGAAGGCAATATTATGGGAATTCTGTCTTTTGTCTCTGTTGATAACCACACTGGGATCTTATAGGAATAATTTCTATTGGTATTTAATACATACAGCCTCACAGTTTCTGCCTGGTATAATTTCACAGTCAGGGAAAACAAGCCATAATAAGATTAGAGACTTTTTTTTTTGTTTGTTTTTTTCCCCCCAAAGCATAGGAATGAGTTAATAATACTAGTAAAAATGGAACAAACAATAAAGCTCTTGTCTCTTTATTTCCTGCTGTACCCAATTATCAATTTCCTCTTACAGTAGGAGTGGCTGTAATTAGGGAAACGGGTGGCTTTGCACAAACAAGTTATTTTCATTCAGTATTGAAAATATTGCCTAGCAGAAGTTCAGTATCTGTATGACTTCCCAGCACTGCCTCAACGTGGGTAGGAAAATAGTAATTTAGATATACATATGCACATGCATACACTTGCCAACACTCTGTTTTAATGGAACATTAAGCTAATGCCACATTAAGTTACAATACACTTCTTATGGAAACAAAAGCAGCATCTATATAAATATCAGATAGATGTATTATGGTCTGAAAAATTGCAATAAATAGCAGATGGCTACGCAGTAATGGGGCACTAAAAAATATTTATCACATCTTCCGAGTGTGCGGCTGCGCCTGTTTGTTGTCAGGATGAATGGCCAAGCCTGATGTGTGGTCTTTGAGATAGTGCCTTGGCAAATCACATACAGAGCCACCCAGAGTGGTTGAGATTGGGAGGCACCACAGTGGGGTCATCTGGTCTCACCTCCCTGCTCCAGCAGGGCCATCCCAGAGCACAGGACACGGGATTGTGTCCAGAGGGGTCTGGAATATCCCCAAGGAGGGAGACTCCACACCCTCTCTGGACAATCTGTTCAGGGCTTGGTCACTGCCCAGGACAGAAATTCTGACTCATGTCCAGGGGAAATTCCTGGGCTCAGTCCCTGCCCGTTGCTCTGGTGGCATTGCTGGGCCCCCGGAGCAGAGCCTGGGCCCTGCTCGGAGCCCTCCCTGCAGATAGCTGTAAACATTCATCTCAGTCATCTCTTCTCCATGCTGAACAGGCCCAACTCTCATGTGTGGCTGGAATCATGAAGCACAGAACCACAGAATGTTTTAGGTTGGAAAGGACCTTACAGATCATTTAGTTCCAACCCCCTGCCATAGGCAAGGACACCACCCACTAGACCAGGTTGCTCAGAGCCTCACCCAGCCTGGTCATGAAAACCAGTCAGGGTTTTGAGTGAAAATGACCTGGTCCTGCTACAAACACTCAAATTGACAAAACTCATACTGATCTGGCTCTAGAACAGCATGAGTGGTGAATAGGACACGGCATTTTGTGTCTGCTTGGCAGGAGGGTGGATGAATTGCTGAACAATGTCCATAAAACTCTTAGGAACTCTTTTTTGACTTTTTAAATGCTGGTCAAATTTTCTAAAAGCGTCTCCTGGAGGAGGAGTTTCCATACATAAAACTGTCTTAGATCTGGCAACTCTTCTCTCTGTGTCTTCACCTGTCTCAGCTCAGATACATATCTGTACAGGAGAGATTTGATTTATACTTTGAACTCAGACTGCTAAAGAAGAGAATGGGACTCAAATTGCACCCACATAAAGCTGTTTATTAGGAGGAGCTTGAAACTTCAAGACTTCTTTCTTATATTTCTGTTTTTAGTCCTCAATAATGATGACATCTCTGTTTTTCATTTTGCTCCTCTGCATTAACTCTTTTTTTTTTCACTGTTTAGCTCAGTCTTTCAGCCTTTCTTTCTGTCTCACTCGTTCCCATTTCTTCTCCATCTCATGACCAACTTGACTTCCTTGTTCACTTTATCATTCTCATACATGTTACCAGAAGGGCTTATGGACTTCTAACTGGGGACCTGGGTCATTTTAGTGCTGCAATTTTTCTTTACCAGATACCCAGGGCTCATGCATCCCACTTCTCCGTGTTCTTCCAGAGATGAGGCCTGATGGCTTCATCCTCAGCCTAGGAAGACTGTGGGTCCTTAAAGCTGAGGTGATTGTAGGTTCCCATTTTAGTCCATTATACACAAGGCAAGTTGGTGGACTTTGCATTAAGCAGAGTTAGTCTGAAGCTTTACTGAATCTGCCTATTTGTGACTGAATACAAGTACTGAGTACAAAACTATGTTTCTAAGGATAGACAAACAGGGATATACATCACACATCCTTTAATCTCTGTTATTCGTGTTCTGGGAAGTAAAGGACACTTGAGAAAAAAATAAGTAAGACTTGGTTCAGGTCATGTCTGTAGCTGACCATTCTAAAGGAAACACCCACCCATGGCTTCCTCACTTCTCAGGCCACATCAGTCTCACGTTCTGATTATAAATCCGAGCTCCCAAGCATATGTGCAGGGAAGTTGTTGCTAAAGATTATGTCCCTTAATGAGATTTCAGTCTTGTAAAGGAAATCTCAGCTCAGCACTATATGAAGTCAGATATAAAGAGTGATCTTAGCAGGTCTTTTATGACAAGATCTGGCAAATCACTTCTTTGGTTTGCATTTCAACTGAGCTGTTTCTCTGTCCTGTGTGGCTCCGGTATATTTCAAAATCCAAAGTTTATCATATAAATAAAGAATGGAGACAAAGCCATCTTTGAGGAGGACAAAAGAAACTCAGTTTTTACTACAGTTCCAGCCATTCATGTTTTGTGTTGTGTTTTTCCACAGCAGCATTGCCAACCACAGAATCATGCAGTCATACAATAGTTTGTGTTGTAAGGGAATTTAGAGACCATGGAGTTCCACAGGTAGGATCACCTTTCCCTAGATCAAGTTTCTCAAAGCCCCATCCAACCCCATCATCCTGGATGGGGCATCCACAACTTCCCTGGGCAACTTGTGCCAGGGCCTCACCACCCTCACAGAAAAGAATTCCTTTGGAGTGTCTAATCTAACCCCGCCCTCCACTGGTTTGAAGCCATTCTCCCTTGTTCTGTCCCTTCGCCCCTCGTCTCAAGTCTCTCTCCAGCTCTCCTGGAGCCCCTTTAGGCACTGGAAGGTGCTCTGGGCTCTTCCCAGAGCCTTCTCCAGGTGAATACCCCCAGCTCTTCCAGCCTGCCTCCAGAGCAGAAGGACTCCAGCCCTCTGAGCATCTTTGTGGCCTCCTCTGGTCTGCTCCAGCAGCTCCACATCCTTCCTAGAACTGGAAGAAGTACTGCTGAGAGAAGTCTCAAATAGAGCAGAGTAGAGAGGAAGAATCACCTCCCTTGACATGCTGGTGATGCTGGCAAAGATATTTCCATATCATACAGAGAGTTTTGAGGCTTGTGCTCAAAAGCAGGTGCGTTAACAGAGCTCTGGAAACTTGTGGAATGCACAAAACCCTGGAGAGAATTACTAACTACTTGAAGAAGCCTGGTGGAATCTGTGTTCATGGGAAGGAAAGGGTTAAAGCCGGCTGCTTCTTTTCAGCATGACTGACAGCACCCCAACCTCATTGTGCAGAGCAGCCATAGCAGCCCAGAGTCCTTCCCCAATTAGTTACTGCTCACATTTCCCTTGTTTCGTACCTCACAGTTCAGTAAGACCTGGTCACAGAAGATCAGAAGGTGGTTAAGATATTTTATTTGAAGGGGGAAGAATGGGAAGGAAAAAAAAAAAAAAAAGGCAAAAAAATAAAGAGTAAATGTGCTTATAGCATTCTCCTTTTCTGATGTATACCAAAGAAGGAAGCAAGTTATTCTCAACACACAGAAATTGAATAATTACCTCTGTTCCTTAAGGCAGTGTTATCATATTCGATGTATTTTTTCATTAAGCATATCAGACAGAGATCAATGAATGTAGAAGAGTTCTCTCTTCCCTGTAGCAGTGAATGCTAATGGTGCTGAACTGCCATGTTACCACACACTTCTCAGAAAGAAACAAAAGCGGTGCACTCCATTAGAAACCTGACTCTGCTACAACCAGAAGAAAGCTCCATTTCGAGCACTGATGAATGGAAAGCTACAAACCCACCATTAGAGTAAGAAAGGATCTTTTCTTCCTTCTCTGAGCCCCCAGCTAATGCTGCACAGGCAGGAGACGGGAGGATGGCACAATGTCAGTCTCTTCTCGTGAAGGTTGTTTAAAACACAAATGTTCACATGCACCCGGACTCCCTACAATTATAACTGAAAATGCTGAAAAATTAGGGTTTTTTTAGTTATTTTCACACATGAGAGTCAGCAGACTCAGGAGAGGCAAGCATGATTTTGTGACTGTCCATTTTTCAGAGAGTGTCACCACCACACATGCTGGTTGTACCTGCCAGCTGATTGTGATGCAAACATGGAGTCATTCCACTAAAGCCTCTTTCTGACACTTTTTCAATGCCTGGAGCAGCCTGGAGCTTCCATAAGCCAACATGGAACAAAAAACTACATTTCAGGGCCAAAAAGAAAAAAAAAATATAGCTTTTATTTGGTATTCATGCCTTCTTTCTCATTTCACCAATAATATCTCAGAATTAACTTTGAGCTGGTAAATCTTAAACAGAAAGAAAATAGATCAAATTTACTTCATCATGTCTCTTCAATAGAATTTATTTTAGAAATACAGGCCGTACTATGGATATGGCTGCATTTGCATTATTCACTCTAGTCAATATAGAAAAAAATGGGTGTTTTGGCAGAATAGTCATCTGAGTTTTATGTCTACATTTGTTCACATGAAACCCAACTAGGGAGGGTTAATAACCAGCGTCTCTCTGAAAGAGCACAAACTTGTGTGTGTGTGTGTGTGTGTGTGTGTGTGTTCTAATCGACCAGCTGAAAAATGACCTGCTGCTGCCGGAAACATTAACTCAAGATTCATAAGAAAAAATAGATCTTGGGTTTAATTAATCTGTATCATTAAACGTGGTGAATCATACTTCTGCTACAAAAAGTCCCAAGAACAGAAATGTGGAAAAAACTATGTGTCTTTTCAATAGCATTTCTCACAGGGTTTAGGCTAAAAACTAGATTAAGAAGTTATGGATTTACTGCCTTCAATAGAGCAATTATAATTTCTATAAACAGAGGATATCCTGGGGTTTATTGAACAAATATCATATCAAAAAAAGAGTAAGGGGAAACTTTATTGTTTGACACAAAATATTCCCAAGAGACTCCCACTGAAATAATTCAGAATAATTCAGGGAAAGAAGGAAGGATTGCACAAATCCTGCACAGTAGTTTTCTGTTGATATATAAGCTGTCTCCCTGCCGTGCTTTGGCACTTGTAACCATTCCTGAAGCATGAATTAGTCTGGGGAATATTCAGCCATCATGTTTAAATAGCTGGGTCATGTAGTTTACCATTATCTTTGTAGTTAGATTGAGGACAAATGATGCAATTTCCTGGTTTGTCAAATTTAACTTTGCTTTTGCTTTGGCTGAGAGGTCTCTTGTGGAAACACTGTATAGTTTATTTATGGTTCATTTGTAAATCAGATAGGTTTGGTTAAATAGACACGAGTTAAAGTAAACTGATGTGCAAGCTGGCGAACATATTTTGCCCTGCTTAAATTGCACTTAACCTCTATCTGTAGGACTTCAGTGGCCTGCAGACACTCTACATTTTCTGCTCTGGATAAACCCATATATTTGTGGATATTTATCCTAGCTGGACTATATGCATCCATGTTTTTTCTATTAAGACAAACTGTGCCTGTTCTGCCTTTGTCTTTTCTACCGCTGTCATTCCACTACCACACACACAGCACCTGGTTCTGCACTAACTAAAAGGCTCAAGCTGATCCGTGCTATATTTGCCTTGCATTGGCTTTCCCTGGTCATCCTGATACAGTTGTGTACATACATTTGATAACTTACATAGCAAGTAATATTGCTCAT
Source organism: Eulacestoma nigropectus (assembly GCA_013397775.1). Taxonomy (NCBI): domain Eukaryota; kingdom Metazoa; phylum Chordata; class Aves; order Passeriformes; genus Eulacestoma; species Eulacestoma nigropectus. The sequence goes on from VZTE01002392.1 coordinate 33,533, forward strand.
GCTCATGACAGGCAGCTTGACTTGATGTAGCCAGGAATATGAAACCCAAGGAGATGAAAAGCCCCTGAAAAAGCAGGCTGAACACTGAAAAGAAATTAACAATTTTAGCAATAATGAAGGCACTCTATTAAGTGGAAAGATTTGGGCTTCTGAAACAATGGCCAATATGTATGTGAATCAGGCATCTGGAGAGATTATTAAAAAGAAACTAATTTAGAAGGAATTAAAACCCTATAGATAGTGGGCTAGTCATAAGGAAAGGATGTAGCCTGTAACTCATGCTGAGGAAGGGGTACATTAACGCATTAATTTTAAAAGTCTCAATCTCGCTTTTATTTATATTTAAGCTTTTAATCCTCAAATAATTAGTCATTACTAGTATTTAATGACTGGTTTTCTAATTAGGTATCCCTAGATGGAAGTAAAGGCAGTTAAACCCTAACAAACTGATCATTAACTACAGTAATGATCAAGTTCTTTGGGATTATTACTATTATAAACTATAATTAACACTTTATAACAGCTATATTTTATTTTGTATTTTGTTTTCGCTAAAGAAAACATCCTGGAGTGCTGCTGTGAGGCTGTGCTAAAACTCTCACTTCTAGGAACGCGCTGAAAGCACCCATTTCCTCCAGCTACAGGGGGAAATATTTAAATGCTTTCCTAAAATAGCTGCTATAGTGTGTGGTTTGTTGTCAGATGTTGGCTGAAGAATACACCAGTGATGCATTCCAGTAGCTGGGGGAAGAAAAAAAAAAAAATAAAGAAAAGAAAGCAACTTGTAAGTTGTGGAGTGAAAGTCTAACTCAGACTCTGTAAATTTGCAGTTAATCTTTCTAACGGGTCAAGTCCCAAATTCTGTTCATTTTTGTCCTGTTTCCTACCACAAAGAGCTCCTCTTGCAGTTTGCCAAGGAGAATTAAACTTGTCTCTCATTGCTAAACCACCAGACCTTGGAAATGGAGCTGACTTGACTCTTTTTTCAGTAGTTGCAGTGAACTTGCAGTGAACTTTTCTTTTATAGGGATAGGATAACAGTAAGGATAATTAGCACAATTACCAGCTAGCTAACTCGTTTTTAGGTTTGAACCAAGATGGTGCCTTTTCTCTTAAGAATTCTCCTAAGAATTTCTCTGAAGGATGTTCATTGTCAGAAATATATGGCTAAATATTGCATTCTGGACAGAAAATCAAAGTAGGCACCTAAATTTGACCAGCTGAGTGTCTATATTTCATTTTTTACATTGACTTGATCTCCACTGATGATGATAGCTTGGATACCTAACTCATATACAGAATGTTCTTTGTATGTAGGTATCTACTTCTTTAAGATTAATATATTTGAGGAGTAATCTGTTTATGGGTGAGCGATCTGCAGACCTTCCAGGAAGGACTTGATGATCAAAAACAGCTCAGCATTTCTTATTCACTCACTTAGTCATATTCACAGCTCTGCACCATGGGTACTATTTGTTAATCTGTCTCTCTGTTGTTGCTTGAATGAGTATATTCATATGTAAATACCTCATGTTGTCGTAATTATGATTACTTAAATTCATCTAAAATGCTTTGACCCAAGCATCTGGGCTCTAAAGGTCTGTCATCTCCTTAACATATTTGCTTTCAGATTTTCTCCAGCAAAAAGCAATTGCTGACCGAATGCCAGACTTTTTGTGCCTCTCTCCTCATTTCATGTCCCAGGTACTGTTCCCAGGTTTGTAACATAAGCTGGGCCTGAAAGCAAAACAAGATTTTCTTTTTTCCTTTATTTAGGTCCTGATTTTATTGTTTAATTCAAGAGGAATTGCATCTCCCTTTCAGTTCTGAGGTGCAACCCACTTTAGTTAGCGCAGACAATTCCTCTGTGTTATCTGAGGATGCAGATTAAGCAGTCTAGTCCTGCTCTGTGATTCACCTTTCCTATTTCTCATCCACCCCTCACATTTTCCTGAGTGCTTCTGCTGCCTTGCAAAGGTTAACTCTAGGAGCTGTACAGATCTTTTTTTTTGAAGGTCCCTAGGCACTTCAGTTGTCCATTTTGACCACAGCTGTCTAGTTTACCCAGGACTTATCTCTCTGCCAACTTAGAGGTCTAACCTTAACCTAAGTCAAACTATAATTCACTTGCTTTTTCCCCGACATTCCTGTCTAAGTGTAGTGGACTATGGACTATGACAAATGTGCTCAGGCAGTGCAGGAAACACTGAGCCACAAATTGTCTTGTCACAGAAATATAAAACCACCAGTTTTGCTCATTAGCAGGAATCCTGAACAGAAATAGAATATAAAGCAGAGTGGGGACTCTCTATTGTTTTCTTTTCATTATAATAATTTTGCTTTTCTTATTAGGTAATTTAGATGATGAAATACCTTTAAGGGGGAGAGGCTAAAAATCTGAATAGGGGCTGATGCAGATTTTTTGTGGTGAGTAGAGTAGAGAGGGACTGGAAACAGGGATGGGAGTATAAATCAAGGGAGAATCTTAATATGGGTGACCAGGATAATTTTAAGGATGTACCTTAGGAGCTCACACTACAAATACAACCTGAATTTTGAGAAAAAACTGAATGGGTACCTTTCCAGGAAGCAGTCTAGAAGGAAGTTCCAAAAATGACTCATACGAGACCTGCAGATAAGTGGGTTCCTCTGATATGAAAGAAGATGCTGGAGTTCTTCTCACATTTAATCCTCATTACATCAGGGTAAAATAACAAAACACAGCCTAGCAGATACATTTTCCTAAATCAGTGATATATGAAACAACAGAGAAGGGTAAAAAGCTAAAACCAAGCTAAGAAATTACCCAGGTTTTCAGGTACATAGAAGTTGTGAAAAGCAGGAGGGAATATCTGCAACCAGAGCCCTAATTTTGCAGAAGATACAAGATAAAATGAGGTAGTATGGCAACCAGTGGTGTAGCAAACAGAAAAATATGATTCAAAGAGACAGCGTAGTAGTAGTAGTCATGCCCTAAAGCATAACTGTGGACTTCAGGTTGCAGTGCCATTCATGTTTAAAAAAACACAAAACCCACGCAACAATCCATTGGGGGAATTAACTGATCCATTAGTGGGGGTTACAACCAAAATTCCGTTGGTTAATATGGGAAAATATTCATGGCTAAAGCAAAGAAGAGGAAAAACACAACTTGGGGGTTTTAAGCTAGGATTTATCCCCGGCCTCAGATCATCAGTTTGTGTCACAATGCTCAGCAGGTGAAGGAATAGGTGCTTACAGCAGTTCCAAAAGCAGTCTGGGGGGACGAGGAACGTACTTCAGAGGAGTCAACCCTGTCAGAAGGTCAGGACTGTCCAACTACAGGTTTAACCTGATCCTGAAACATCAGGATCAGAGCCATAAACTCTGAGTCCCTCATAGGATTTCATAAATAAATCAACTTGCTCAGCATAAGCCGGTGCAGTTGGTTCAGGTAGTGTGACACATTGCTGTCCCACATAACACAAAATCCCAGACTAGCTGGGGAGCAGCAGTGGTGTAGGAAGCAGCTCAGGCCAACTCTGCTGTCTTCCCCCTTCAGCCACGATGTTGAGCTGTGGTTTATGAGGACGGCATGAAATCTATGGTGGGAAGCTAATTTTTAGCAGATAAGAATCTGCCTAACTACCCAAAACCAAAATGCAGATGCTGCTGCATTTAATTTACTACGTGTACACTAGTCACACCTGTCAGAGTGCAGCCACCCATTTTTGTGGGCTTCTGACTCCATAGGACCCTGTTTAGAGGGCAGGAGATCAGAAACTGTGAGAGAGGACAGTATTTTCCTCAAAGTCATAAGGCAGCCCAAGAATTTATTGAATCACCAGAGCTTCGTAATCTAAATTTACTCAAAATTTAGTAGGTACCACACAGTGGTGATAGCTTAGCTGTACACAGTTACCTCAGCCGAAATAACTTTTCTCATTGGAAATGTAATGTGCAGTAGTATCAGACAGGGAAAGCAGCTCTAACTTCCACCATTATGAAGCAGTTTGTCAAAGTTCCCCAGGGAGCCCTTGTGCTTCCCATCGTGTTTCATAACAGGGAATGCCAGCGTTGTAACTCTCAGTTCACGACTGGTACATAAAGGATGTGTACTTTTAAATGCAGCTTGTATATGTGAAATGCAATTGTCTAAGTGATACAAATTGGCTGTCTCTGAGGTTTTATTAAAGAGAACTTGATGATAGCCTTCCATTTACATAATTAAGACAGATGTTGCCACTGCAATAGGCTCTCCAGCACACCGTTATTTTTGTTGTTTTATGATTGTATCAGTTGGCTGATACATGGCTGTTATATGGCGGTTGGAAAGTCTGGAACTGATTTTTTTTTTAATTCCAGTACCCGGTCATAACCAAGTCTGGTTGTTTTTTTTTTTGTTTTTTTTTTTTTTTTTTTTTTTTGTTTTTTTTTTTTTTTTTTTTTAATTTTACTTATTTAAAATCATGTCCTAGATCCTGCTGTGCACTATGAAGTTCATGAACAGGAAGACAGTTTTAAATTAGCAAGAAAATAATCAATTTACAAATTAAAAGTCCTACTTTTAAAACTGTATTTTAAGGGAAAAAAAAAAAAACCAAACAAAAAACAAATTCCAAGCTAAAAATTGGGGTACTATCCCAAATGGAGCATCTTTTATCCTTAAAGGAGCGATTCCTTTTAAGTCCAAGCCAAATTAGACTAAACATCATTATCAGCACAAAGACTGATTATCAGCTTTACTAGGAAGGTATCACTTCTCTGCTGGCTTATACTGGCATGAACATGATCTGTGCCCTGGTATTTAAGGGTCAAACACTCAGTGGCCACTATTTTGTTTTTAGTAGACATTTATTAAGTCTAACCCCACATCAGATTCAGCAGTGAGAATTAAACAGGTTTCTTGCAAATAGCCTTGCTTTTGCTGATGGAGGTGGTCTTTTGGCAGCTAATGAGCTGCTGGTAAAGGATACACTTTTTCTGTTCAAAGAATGTGTGCTTGCAAATAATGTAGGTTGGACCTTTTTACTCAAAATTGTTAACAAAAGACTTTGGTTTGTTGTGCAGCAGCAGCTGTTCATGTCTAGGGACTCTGTGCCCAGAACTGATCATCAGAGTCTCACTTCAAAATTAAAGTTACACAGCAGCTGAAAGTCACTCTGAAATGCACAAACAAAACTCTCCAGCTTTGCTTCCCCTATTTGTTTGGATTTCCATTCCCACACTGTCCCAGAATGAAGAACTGTAGGGTTGGAACTGCCAGTGGAAATCAACCAATGAAGAGGGCCGCAATATTTGGAGTGTGGGACCTTAAAGATCACCTCATTCCAACCTCCTTGCCATGGGCGGGGACACCTTCCACTAGACCAGCTTGCTCCAAGCCCTGCCTACCGTAGCCTTGGACACTTCCAGGGATAGGGCAGCCACTCTCACAGGGAAGAATTTCTTCCTAATATCTCATTTAAATGTACTCTTGGTTTGAAGCCGTTCCCTCTTGTCCTGTCGCTCCAGGGAAGTCCCTCTCCATCTCTCCTACTGTACTTACATAATAAGAGAGACAATTAGGCTCCCCATTATGTTTGCAAAAACATCGAAGCCTCACCTTATTTATTTTTACTATTGGTTTGGGTTTTTTAATTTTATTTTTAGGTGCATGATTTCTTGCTTCCATACTACCTCATATGGAATAGTTCGATCTTGTATCCCCATTATTTAGAAAACAAGCAATTTCGCACTTAGAGCCTTTAGTAAATGAGTTTTACAGAAGATGAAAAAGTAGACTGGGTGAAATCTAATAAATCCTTTGGATGATGAGAACATTTCCCTGAATTCTTTATCATCATTAACTATGAGAGGCATGTTCACAGCACCCTTTTGATCTATCACTAAAGTTTAAATTAAATTCTCTCTGGCTTTCTCCATTTACAAAGCCTGCAAATCAAAGAAATTCTCATACTTTCCAGTATCTGAAGCACTTAGACTTGGCCTTATAAATCCTCATGAGGGTCATTTTTTGGTAAAATACCTAGTGTATCTTAGGCCATCACCAAACTTTAAAGTCATGTAAAAATCAACGGATACATTGGAAATTATAATCTTAGCTAAGAAAGTACCATGAAAATTTACAGCATCAAATTCTGGACACCTGCTTTACATGCTTGTGTTACATGTCTAGTAGCCATAGGCCTCACAGATAAATGATGGGTAGTAAAAGTCTAATTTAAGGTATCTGAGTTGTACTGTGAGCTCTTTCTCTTTATTGAATACATATAAAGGCTATGAAGACCACCCTCCAAACAAATATATCTAAGTAAAATTTTCAAAGTTAAGCAGAGCTAGTAGATTTTTCTTTTTCCTCCATTCAACATGAATTCCTGTTAAAAATCACTTTTACAGAGATTTTTAACACTTTTTACAGAGACTGTTTTTTTCAACAGCTGGGGAATGTGCTGGCAGGTAGATGTCACGGTCCTATTTATCCATCTCCAGGACAGGTGCCATCACGAAGGTGTCCCTGATGAGGAACTGGGAGTTGGTCCTTTGAGTGGACCTGAGAGATAATCTAGTTTTTCCCTTGGTAAATCTATGTTGGCTAAAAAAAAAAAACAAAAACCAAAAAACAAAACAAAACAAAAACAGAAGAAAAAGAAAAAGAAAACAAGAAAAAGAAAGAAAAAGAAAGAAGGAAAGGAAAGAAAATAAGAAAAAGGAAACTCGTTCTTGTGTCCTTACTCAAAGTGGTTATACAAATATGTTTGGAATTTTGTTTGATTTTGCAACCTTGAACTTTTTACCTAGGTAATTAAAAAAAAAAAAAAAAGAGAAACAAGATACAATAACACATTGATGCAGCTCAAACCTCTTCTTCAGCTACTCAGGAATCTCTCAGGAAAGGTTTATCTTTGCTTCCTCTCATAGTGTTCTTTTTTCTGGGTTTTTTTGGTCATCTTAATTTCTCATCTGTAAATAAACATGAAATTGCTTCAAAGACACCACAGCAAAAATTTACAAGTTGGACTTATGGAGCTTTATCTGGTTTCCAGAAACAAATTGTAAGCAATATATCAGCAAGTATGGAAAAAAAAAACTTCAAGATGTGCCAAGCCTGTTTAACATACATTATGCATTTAGTACTATGGAAGAAATCGAGCAAGCAAGGGACACAGAGAGAAATCAATATTGTTCGCCACTGAATAACCACAAATCATTTCATAAAAAAATTGTATTCCGTTTTATAAAATGGTGGCAGTCGAAGCCATTAGCTGCTCAAGAGTTTTGTTTAGCTAGAAACTGCCTGGCTTCTGGAAGAAAAGCCAGTTCAAGGAGTATGTTGCAGATGGAGCAATAGAAATTCTCAGTGGTTGTATCTTAAATGTAGCAAGGGCTGGAGAAGAGAACCACGAGTGCAAAACAAACATTTTGGTCAGGACTTTCTAAAAGCTCTGTGGCAACCACCAATGAGGCTGGCAGACTCTCTGCAGGTCTACAGCCTGCACCCCTAAGAAGTGGGGTACATTTTGGCACCCACCTGAATAAGATACTATTTTCCTAATTCAGATGCTTTTGGTAGAGAGATCTCCAAATGGAGGTCTCTAGCAGACATTTTCTACTTTCTTTTTACTGATCAGGGAAACATAACACTGATTTACAGACTATTTTACTAAGTGCCCAAAAATTAAATACAGCTTAGCTACTCAAATTAATTAAATAGACTGTGCAAGCAAATAAATAAATATAAATTTGTGAATATATAAAAGTAATTTGAGATGGTGAATGAGAAATGAAAATCTCTTTGTTTCAGGCAGGAGATGTAACTTTCTCCAAGCTGAAAGCTCTCTAGTGACAGCAGTTGATCATCAGTGCAAAAATGTGTCTGCATTTCCTTGGAGCAGCTCTCCTTGAAGGCAGCTGTCCAGGAGGGCTGGTCCTGGTGCCGTAGTGACACAGTGCCTGTTTTTACCATTGAATCCAGGCAGATGAATGTTTTATCTGCAGATGCACCAAGCAGGACATCTCTGAGACATTTGTGGACAAAAGTCAGCCACGAGCTTGGGCATAAATATGTTGTCTTTTAGATGGCTGTGTACACAGCTGTTAGACTGGAGCTCATTCATATCTGAATGGCTCAGAGAGTAAATAAAATAATTGATTAAAGTTAGGGCCGTCTGGTTAGAGCTACGTATTGATTGATCTACTGATATGCAACTACCCCTGTTGAGATAAGTAATGACAGTAGCTGGACTAATATTACAGACCCCTGCAAATCTAATCATGGCCCAGTTAGCAACAAGCTAGTCTTGTAAAAAGTCTTCTGCAAACAAGTAATTTTATAGAAAATTTGACACAAAATTGGATACGGAGCAAGACACCTGAAGGATCTGGAGAGTAAGTCCTATGAGGAGTGGCTGAGAGAGATGGGGGGCTTCAGCCTGGAGAAAAGGAGGCTCAGGGGGGACCTTCTGGCTCTGCACAACTCCCTGGAGGGGAGCAGATGGGGATGAGTCGGGCTCTGCCTCCAGGGGACAAGGGACAGGATGACACTGCCTCAAGCTGTGGCAGGGGAGATTCAGGCTGGACATCAGGAAGAATTTCTTCATGGAAAGGGTGTCTAAACATTGGAAAGGACTGCCCAGGGAGGTGTTGAAGTAATCATTCCTAGAGGTGTCCAAGGAACTATTGGATGTGACACTCAGTGCTCTGGTCTGGTTGACAAGGTGGGGATTGGTCAAAGGTTGGACTCAGTGATCTAAGAAATCTTTTTGAACTTAAACAATTATGTGATTCTGTGATTGGGGGGCAGAGGAAAGATTCCATGAAGAACAATGAATATTTGGAAAAGAAAAAAGCATACTGGAAAATAAATGTCTGTGGTTGGGGCAGGACATCTTTGCAAGAGATGCAATCAATGCAGCAGTCAAGCTACAGCATTCACAAAATCACGCAAAATCTTCCTCTATTATAAACCTAAAGACCTTTTGGTTGGGGTTTTGGATTTTATTTTCCTCACGTGCATTTTTAAATTGTTTTTGTTTAGGAACAGGGAATCCCAGCAGCAGCGATCCTGGGCCAGCCAGTGACTGCTTCATATTAAAAGCATGACCTAAATTTCTGTGATGTCATTATACCCTTCAAGTATCTCAAAGCCAAATAGTTTAGGAAAGCCCAAAGTAATTTCATTGCATTGAATTACCTTCTTTTAACTTCCTTTAATTTACTAGAGTACTCTGAAATCCAGTTATGACAGAGATCACAGCGAATCAACATTACCTACCCTCTGTGAGGGACACACTGCATGAGTCTGTTAAATAAGAATAATTCAGCCAGTACATTGCTGAGGACCAGAAATTCCATGGTGGAAAATACAAATTTAGCTTAGGGAAAATAAATCCCAAAACCCTGGAGAGTCTACAGTGAACCGATATGAATCCATATAAATTGAAGTTTTTGCTAGATAATCCTAGCCAAGCTCCCTGCCTTTGAGAACTTTCGGTCTGACATAAAAAGATACAGATCTGTGGGAAAGTAAAGCAAGACTACACAGCTCAAGCTCCCAAATAGATTTCATTGTTGCCAAGAGAATATAATGAGTGGTACATTCCAGTTACAGGGGTGGAAAAATAATAATAACTCTCCTTTAATGCCAGTGGCTTAGAAGTCTGCCTGGATAAAATTAACTTTGCAATTAGTGTTATGATTCAGCACTTTAATAAATTTCCATTTATACAAACCACTGGAAGAAAAGAGATGGCTAATTATAATTGATGAGGTGGAGCACCTTAGCAGCCTGCTTTCTTAAGAAGGAAAATGCTTGGGACCTGGCTGTAAGAGAGCTGTGATTTTTCCAGTAATTGCTGTAATCAGCTCTGGAAAACTAGGTGAGCTGTGAGTAAGCCAACTCCTACTCTAACAGCAGGAGATTGCATCTGACCTTAATATTCATGCCATGTGATGATGATTGCACACATTCTTGCCTCAAAGAAGTAAGAGTACAATCAAAGGTTTTGAAATTACATCATGTGGAGCATCTCTGCCACGCTCTCCCTGCACAGCAGGGTGTGCAGGCAGCAGCCGTGCACATCCCTGACTTGCTGCTGAGCCTGGGTTTTGCTGAAAGGCCTGGTTTGGAGATGCCAATGTCAACTCTGTATCAGAAGCGGGTCAGAGGGCTTGGGAAATAGCGAAATTATGTGAATGATTTGCTTAAGGATATGCTGGTGTCTGGGCAGAAGCAGAGTCTTGTGTTCTCTGCAGCCCTCACCAACTGCTGGTCTGGCACTTAGAAGATAACATCTGCTTCTGAAAACTAAACCTGTTCCAAATCTTACCCAAAAAAGTGGATGAGTGGAGTGAAGCTTTAACTAATGTGATAGATTTTCTTGTCTATGAAGAACCTACAATATGCTTGAGAAGTTTGTCTACTCCAATGTCCCACTGAGACATTCAGCATGTTTCACTCTGCTAATAAAGCTATGAGTAAAGCATAGCAAAGGCAGTGGATAATTTAGAAAAAAAAAAAGAATCATGACTTTTAAATGTACTGATACTATATGAAGTTCAGAAGGACCTCCCATAACTTATGGCAGCAGCTAATTAGCCCAACTTTACACAGTAGTTTAGGTCTTGTACACACGGAAGGAGTCCAGAACAGTTATTTCTTTTTTGTTCTGCCTTCCTGAAATCCTTAAAGGCAGCGAAAGTGCAGCCTCACATTCAAGGCTCTGGAGATCCCATTACTACTCCCTGGTTTGTCCAGTCCATGACACAGCTTAAACTCAGCTGGAACAAAGGTTGCAACTTTTGCTTTCCTTACCTTCAGTCATCCTCACTGAGAGTGAAGGTTTCCGTTCCCATCAACAAAGACATGGAGGTACATTCATCACTTTCATTCAAATGAGTAGCATTCTCATGTTCATTGGCTTCACAGAGATTTCTTCCAGGTTGGGATGTCAATATTTTCAAAATTTTAACTTTCAGTTTTACCTAGGTATTTTGGGTGGAGGGGAAAACTGTGAAATCAGCCACAGTGGAAGGTACTTGTTTTTCCACTCTGAGTAGATCTATCTTCATTAAAGAAACATCAGATCCGGATATACGTTTAAAATTAGGTCAATGTTCAGCAAAAAATATGTTTGGGCAAAAATGACAGAATAAAATGTTGAAACCTTCCTGTTTGCTATTGGAGGCTTTGAATAATTCCCCAAAGATTTGCTTTTGCTTCAGTTCTACTGTTCTTTGTTTTCCTACCCTTCTCTTTTTTGTTTTCCTTTTTTCTGATTGTTTGGTTTTATGGGTTTTTTTGGTTTTGTTTTTTTTTTTTTTTTTCCTTTTGCTTGATTTATTTGTTCTGCTTTCTCATTGAGTCATATAAGACTGGACAAAATGTTAGAAAATGAACCTAAGGGAGCAATCTCACACTCGGAATTGTGCCAGATGATCTATCTAGTGTTCTCCATCTGTTCCACCCCTTGCAGTGTACTTCTCGCACTGGTTCCATGGACTGTCAATATGAACTGGAGGAGTGGCATGGATGTGGGTGTATTTGTAAAAATGCTCCTGTGGTTTGTGACAGGCTCTTTGTTTCCTGCAGTGCTCTTTCTGTTTCATTCCATGATGAAATCATATGTTAATGGAAGGCGTTTCAATTCAGGAACAGCAGTGAGAGGGGAAAGGTGGCATCTGGGGCACATTGCCAGGCCCCTCCACACCACATCAGAGCTGAAGCGGAGCTCGCACCCATCACCATAAAGTCCTGAGTTAGGAAGAAGTCTCTCTTGGTAGCCCTGAACCAGCATGGTGGCTTCACCACCTTTTCTTTGCAGCCAGAGATGCTGCTGAGAGAACCACCTTCAGGCTGCCATCAGTTCATTCAAGTTAAGAACAGGTAAACTAATAAGAATTTTCTTCAAGGAAATATCCCAAAGTGTTGTTATTTCTAGACCCTGCTTTCATTGAGCTAATTCAAAGCACGCTGTGCTGAAAGAGCTCCAAATTAAACCATTTCTGCTGATGTCTCAATTTCATGTGGATTTACTATAGAGTCCCATTAAAATGAAAAAAAAAAAAAAAAAACCAAAAACCAACAAAACTGTCTAAGTTTTCACTGCCTATTAAAAACCCAGAATCTTATTAGGTGAAGATACAGGAAAAGAAAAGAGGTCAAAGATTCCTGAGATTCCTCAAAATTCCAGAGATTCCACTAAAGCCTCGTAGGTTGGGAACACTCTCTGTGTGTTCATGTCTTTAGCATTCTTCATACTGTGCAACTCTCTCTTAAACAAGAAAAGCAGCTGCTGAAGGGGCTTTGGGAATTATACCGCCCG
>VZTE01002392.1:46626-113621 GCA_013397775.1 Eulacestoma nigropectus
TTTTTTTTTTAAATCTGAAAGGGAGCTGATAGCTACCTTATGTAAGTATCCATCTCACTTATTTGGCTTGCAATAACCTTCTTATCTGATTGTGCTAGTCAGCACTTAGAGAATTCCTTCTCACTTTCCATCCAACAACAGTGACTGTCCTCTGAATTTCATGTATTTTTTATTACTATTTTTATTCCTTATGGGCTGGTACTTTGGCTTTGCTTTGCCTTGCAGAACTTTCTGGGAGTTTGTTCCCAGGAGTAACTTGTCATACTTGTGCACTCCTACTTTTTCTCCTAAGGAAAGAGTGTGTGCAGCAGCATGCTCAGCTTTTCCACTGTTTGCCTGAGTTGAATTAAATGCACAAGCTACTTCTTTTCAGTCCTAGACTGAAAGGATGAAAGTTTGAGATCTCTGAGTCCACATATCATCTTTACATACATATCGTGTAACACCACTGTGCACTAACTGTGTTCCAAGACACTACAGATCTTTCAGTCCAGTGCCAGTCATCCCTGATCACTCAGAATACATCATGTTTTACACAGCTACAATACACAATCTCAGGTGAGGAGTTTTATTCTCGTGTGTAGAAGGATATACTGTTTGTTAAGGTATCTCTTCATCATGTTCCACTGTGCAGCATGGATTTGGTCCAGGATATCCATCAATCCTGCACAGTGCTGTGAGTGCCCCTGTGATAGGCAGACTCTGAACTAAAGCTGAATGCCTGCACTACAGCAGCAGCAGAACCACAAGTTTACAGTAATGAATGTTAATACCCTGATTACCGCTAATATTTGCTGAAGAACCACAAGTTTATAGTAATGAATTTTAATACCCTGATTACAGTGTGTGGCAAGTACATGCTCAGTTCCCTACCCTCATCCTTCCTAGTCGTGTAGGATGAGCTTGGATCCTGGGGATGAAAAGGATGAGCTTGCATCCAGAGGGGAAAAGAAGAAAGAAAAAAAAGAAAAAAAAGAATGTAATCCTTGAAAACCCGACGCAGCCCGGAAATAAGGTCTTGGAAGCAAAACACTGCCATAAGGAAATGAGATCATGAAAACTTGCAAAGGGAAGTCAGAAAGCAATGAACATGACTGCCAAGCCGTGCCACACTCTCCTTCCATCTGTTGATGGTTATCCCTTAGGCAGGTCCGTGATGCTCAGTAAACTGACAAGGAAATGGGAGAAGTGGGATAAACTTAATCCAGCAGTCAGATGAGTGGTCCCAAGTGTGCAATATTTGACAACTGTTTGTCACATAAAATGTGGGGTGAAACCTGAAGCCAACCAGACACCTTTTGCTGACTCCATAGTGACATGCCCTAATGTCCCTGTGTTAGCAGGACATCTCACCCTCTCTTAACCTGCCCCCCAGCGCAGAAAACTATGAGGGCACACCTCTGTGGCTTGGAGAACATCCCAATCCTCCTGCCAGCTCGGTGATTGACCTGTCTGCTGCGGCTGGTGGCCAATGCCAGTCATGAACATCAGTGGAAGGTGCACATCTGTCAGCAAGAAAGGGGTCTGGCACCACCAGCTTGTTACACAGAGCCCTCAGAGTGGTGGCCAGATGGCAGACATGGCTCCTGTCCATCCTAGTTTAGATACAGATGATGGCTGGGTTCAAAAATGCCTGAACAGACACTGTGCTGGGAGTGAAGCTTTCGTTCAGATTCAGAGGTGGTGACTCCATCCTATGGCAGGGAAGAAATCCATGTTTGCAAAGAAATCACTTTCTTTGCAAGTATAAAAGAATAAATTTATGCATGAACTTATATATATGTACAGACACACAAAATAACATATGCATGCAAATACAAGCACATAGATATATACATATGTATGCTTGCATGGCATTTCAGGGAATAACTAGGGACAAAAACTTAATTTAATTCATCTCTATTTGTCCTTTTTCACCTCCTTCAGAACTGACAGTGTTGCAGAATAGTTGCAGAAAGCCATATAAAAGGAATTGAAATATTTTTTGCAGATAGCACAATCTGCTCCAATTTCTAGACTGTGATTAATGAAGCATAAACATCAGAAAATCTTCGCTTCAGAGGGATGTCCAAACATTCAAGTGATTATCCAAAGCTTGCTCAAAAATCTGATCTGAAGGAAAGAGTTTTGTTTTTCTTCCTTTATGGATTTGGCATCATTTTGCAATATATGTATATTAATATTCCCCAGCTAATATGGGAAAGGATTGGGAGTCACTTTTAGCTCCCAGTAATAAATCCATTTGCAAGAGATTTCCATAAAGAATATAGAGACTGTAGAATATTTATAAATCACTGAATGGAAACTTCTCCCCAAATTAATTCTTCATATATATTACAATCTTCTCAGGAATTCCTTCATATGCGGAAAAAAAAAAATATTCACATTTTTAAAGTACTAATTTTACAAGTACTATTTTGCAAATTAACAGTTAAGCACCAGTGGAACAAATTTGCATGTAGTTATTTTATTATTTGCAATTAATTAATCTAATAAGAGATAGCCTCTGCCTTAAAGAGAACACAACCAAAAGAGACAAGGCAGAAAAAAACAAATATTAAAAAAAAAAAAAAATTATTATCCGTCTTGCAAATCTGAATTTCCACACTATGGGGAATCTCAGAAGCCAAGATACAGACTATAATATTAAAGTTCACTGTGGAAAGAAAAAAATATGAAGAGACTTGACATGGTAATGCTGGATGTTTTGGTATGACATTTTCAATTGAAATGATGTTTCCAGTGTTACTGAAGCAAACTGTTTTTTTTCACCACATTGCATTAAATAGAAAGGCTTAAGTTTGATATAAAGCACAATTTTCTTTAGGCTGGCAAGGAGAATTTGGACTTCAGTAAGGTCAAAGTGTTAATTAAAAACTTATTTACTGCTATACCATGTAATGGTGAAACAAATTCTATGGTTTTGAGGTAACAAAGGTCTGTGTATTTGTAAAAGGCCTCTGCCAGCTGAGCAGGGATGGGGCAAAAAGCCATAGATCATGTCGTATGACAGATTCAAGACATATGGGACTGTAAGACTTCCTAAAATCCACTCCAGAATATTCCTAGCTTGTGATTGCTTCTAATTTCTTCCCATTGCAAAAGCCTTTTGACTTCCCATTACAGAAAAGGAAGAAAAAAAAAGAAGAGTTTAAAAACTTAAAAAGTAAAATACTGAAAAAGTCATTCATTTAACTGTATCTCATTTTTAAAAGCCAAAACCTTTACAGAACAACTTCTGTCACTTAACTGACTTCTAGATTGTTAGATCGCATTTCCTCAAAGACAATTAAAAAATCTAAAGAAAACAGTAGGGATGAAATAAAACTAATTAAAATTAAAAATAATAATAAAAACTTTAAAACATGGCTCTGACACTGACATATTGTGTGCGTGTCCAGTTGTTCCTTGAACACCTCGAGGGAGGAGCACTCCACCCCTTCCCTGGAACTTATAGAATTGAGGCAGAAAATGTGCTCCTGGATGCAGTTTTGAGGACAAAAGAAGAAGGGAAAGAGAGGTAAATTCAGGGAGGAAAAGGTAGCTCAGAATAGTAAGGGTGACAATAGCATTTCTTTCTCCTGAAAAGAAGTGAGCCAAAGCAGGTGGTGGTGGCAGTGTCACTAATTATTCTTTAATCTCTGATTTGTCCAGACTGAGAAAACTGGTATTTTCACACTTTCATTTACTCTCTCAGGTAAAACAGTCCTAGAGCTTCTGGTAAATGGGGGAAAGAGAAGGACTCCAGAGCCTTAATTTAGACAGACAGAATCCTTCTCCAGAGTCATTTACACACATGCTTAGATAGACATCTTATGAACTTATTTTAGAATAATGGCTTTATTAGGTAGACACACCCCTACCACCCATAAATTTGGACAACATAGTTTAAGAAAAGGGAGAAAATAAATTAGGTGTCCAACACCTTCCATGGCACGCCTCCCAAGGTCGGCTCTTATGAAGTATTTCAGACAGTTTAGGGATAATGAGAATTCCTTGATGAGTCTGTGGGAATCATGTTCCCAAGCCCAAAGTCCAGTGTTGAAAAAACATGTTTAGTCAGAAAACAGTCAGTGTTCAAGTTAAACAAACTCTAAAGGAGAAGAGAATATGTTGGCTTGTTTTTCTCAGACAAGAAGTGGCTGAGTGCTATGACACCAGGGACCTTCTTCCATTGAGTATCTAGAAAATAAGTCCACAAATTAATAGATATTAACAAAGCGAAGAAAATTCAATGCATCAGCAGATAGCAAATATTTGAACAATGAAGTGAATGAAATGCCAGATGGAGGATTTATGGTACTATAGAAGATCCCCTGTAGGAACAAGCAATCTCTTGTCATCCAGAAAAAGTATGGTCTGTGTTTCTGTCCTCTAATAAAAGCCCAGGCTAACCTCACAGGTTATTTATATGTGGGGGTTTTTTTTAGAACATCTGGTTATTCCCGTATGAGCAATAAGCAAAATCAGACTCATAAAGTTGTTAACATTGACCATTAAACCCTACTGCGAAGTTAAAGTGATGTAGAGTAAATTAATACGCTATATTTTCTGGTGCACTGCACAGTCTGATAGACAATGCAGATTGGACACACTCTCCTGTTGCCTCTGTTGCTTTTTTGCCTTCTGCAATAAAGACAGATTTTTGTTGGTGACATTATCTCTGGCTGAAGAACCTAAGGCAAGAAGAGGTATTATGGGTTTGTGAGGTGTGTTTTTAGATGACACTGCCAAACTCAGGGAAAAGAGAGGGAGAATAAATCATATCTAGTAAAATAAATAGTAAGACTCATGTGAAATGGGTCCAGCTCTGCTCTACTCTGCCTTAGAAGCAAGCAGCAAATGCTTTCTAAGAAACTAAGTAATTGAGTAAAAAAGGAAAAAAAAAAAACCACAAAAAAATAAA
The DNA here is from genome assembly GCA_013397775.1 of Eulacestoma nigropectus. Taxonomy (NCBI): domain Eukaryota; kingdom Metazoa; phylum Chordata; class Aves; order Passeriformes; genus Eulacestoma; species Eulacestoma nigropectus. Next base: position 51,533 of record VZTE01002392.1, read on the forward strand.
CAAACAAACAAAAAAAAATGGAAAAAAGGACACACAAAAAGACAGAAGGTCAAAAACATAATCCAAGCAGAAAAATCTACTCCTTGCATTTAAAATGTTTGTAAATACAGCGCAAAGAGTTGCTCTGATCTCTCCCAGGGTCATATTCTGGTTGCACACACACCATTCAGTTGAGCGAGAAACTGCCTTTTACTGCCTTTAACACTGGGGAAGGAATAAAAAGGCTTCCAAGTTTCAACTACATTTTTTTTTTCCCTACACATTTCTGTCGGCATTGAACCCAGTCCTGGATCCCTTTCCTAAAAAACAGTCCATGTGTCTTTGAAGAAAAGGCCACTACCTTTTGAAGAAAAGGCCACTACCTTTTCAGGCACCATTTTTAGAGAGTTTTGCTCAGTCTCCAGCTGCTGCTTCAAAAGCCAGAAGACCAGCAGGTGCTGTGTCACATCTGTTTGCCTCATGAAGGCACCTTGGATGGTCTTGTGTGTCTAGAACACATGACAAACTTGAAAGTCCTGACTTCTCTCCCACTGAGTTTAACAAGAAAAAAAAAAAAACAACCTGCTTTCCTTCTCCCCCCAAAAAGTAGGGTGTCATAGCTGTGTTTCAGTTTCCAAAGCAATTCTCCCTTTGACCTTGGGAGTAGCCTTTTGTGGCCCTTTGTCCTGCTTCTTTTTGCCTCAGTTCCCCACTATGGAACAGAAGATATGTCCCAGACATTTTCTCTGTGCAAAAATCAAAACATCCTTCTGTCCAGATCCTGTGCATTATAAGTTAATTTTTTTAACCTAAATAAATTAATTGGTTGTATTCTCTTCCAAGCAAACCTTGTGAATCTTTATAATGGAAATAACTTTTCTGTGTTTTTTTTACTATTTCGCTTGTTTGCTTTCCAACTGTTTGCTGAAGGACAACATTCAGCTTGGAGTCTGATTTTATGGGGAACTGTGTTTTTTTAATGCAAAGGCTAAATATCGTCTACCAGCTTCTGTCTGATTGCAGAGTTCTGATGGCATGCAACATAAATAGTGGTTTCTTATCATTTCTGATTCTGTCATGAGGCAGAAAATTGCAGGGTTTTAGTCACTTGCTAATGCATTGTCTGTTTCCATAATTCCAGCTGCAATGGCTAAAACAAGCGCATCAAAACTGTCATAGAGCCATTTTGAATAACAAAGCAAAACAGTGACTTTTTTGTGTGAAAATGAGGCAGCTGTACTGGCGAATATGAGCAAAATAGGTAAAACAGAGCCCAGTCTCAGCCTTAATCACTCGCTAGAGTTACCAAAGTGACAATTATTTGCAATAGGAAGCAGAACTGCATAGCGAACAAAGTTTGTCACATTTCAGAGAAAATCAAAGCAAAAGCCAATCTCTGAACACATTGTGGAAGTGCATGAAACCTTATTTACGTACTTTAGGAAAATACATGCGTGCCTGGATGTGTCATGGGTTTATAATAAAGCACAGCCGTTGGATTTTTGTATTTCATGGGTAATAGTTTTATCTGTCCATGAAGAGATATTGCTATTTTATTATATGCCAGTCCTAGCTCATTTTGTGTACAGAAACCTTCTGACACTGTGCCATGCCATGCTCTGCCATGCCACGCTGACCAGTCTTTGCTCTCTGAGCTGACCACAGCCATAGGTCTCTCTCCATTTTTAAAGGCTTGTGATCTACAGAAGTCCTTGCTGGATAAACCTGCTGTCTATCCTAGTCTATGTAACATTTGTTTTTTTTTAAATCTCAGAGTAAAATCTGGCTGTCAGGTTTTATAAATCACAAGGGGAACATTTAAAAAGCTTTATCAGTAAGCCTTGAATAAAAGACCAATCTTTCTTGATCCTAGGGTGAATTTGAAGATTTTTTTCTTTTAATTTTCTTTTTTTTTTTTCTTTTTTTGGATAATAATGATGTTCTTCTCTGGTGAATTATTTCAAGATTAATGCAGAGGGTTTATTCAGCCTCTCTTTAGCATTATTGACTGTGTCATCATATGAGGCATAGCTGGTTGACCATTATGTCTTGTTTGCAGTTTATAAAGATGCTGAACAGGATGTGAAACTCAATAATGCATCAGCAGCAAATGCAAATTTTACTGGAGAGGAGGGAGGGAACCCACTACCAACAAACAGAAAAAAAAAAAAAAAAAGGAAAATATTAAGACAAGATTAATGGGTTAATGGGTTTCACTGGCAGCCTTCATCATTCTGCTTTTCCAAATCTGCCAAGCTGACAGAAACCTCCAAAGTGATGTGGGCCTCTCCCAGGTCCCTGATGCCCCAGCATCACCAGCTGCTGCTGTTGAGTCAGTGACAGGCTCTAACTTCTCTGTGAAAGCCAAAGGGCTAACTTACAGCTCCAAAGCTCCCTTTTCCAGGTCACAGCTCCTTTCAGGAATGCAAATACTCAGCTGGGATGTGGTAGTTGATATTCCTGACAAGATCACTGCTGATGGGAATAAAAGACCACACTTCATTTTTAGAAGACATTTTGTAAGGACAGACTTTCAAAGTACTCCAGTCTTCTCATTAACTTTGCAGGTAGCAGAAGTTCTCATCTGCTTCATCTCCTTTTCCTAGAAGCTTCAGTTCCCATAATCATGCAAAGGCTATGCTTATTCATATCACAGTATTGCCTCTTTCTAAGAGAAACTCTAACTGCATTGCTTTCTGATTTTTAGCTCTAAATCCCTGTAATTCATCACGTTATTTTCTTCCATAACTATGAGAATTTAAATAGATTAACAATCTCTATTACGCAAGTTTTCAGAGACTAGCACAGTGGAATACTTTGAATTCCTGAATGAGCAGCAAGACGCGCATTAGTATCCATAAAGAAGAAATTCACATCCAAGTTTCAACAAGGTGTTAATAATTTGAGAAAGCTCACGGATAATTCTCATATTATGATATCATTCTGTCCATATTGGATTATTCATATTATTATATATATTTATGTAATTTACATTATTTACATCAGAATCAGTTAGTTTGGAAAAGACCTCTGAGATCATCAAATCCACCATGTCAGCCAGATCACAGCACCGAGTGCCACGTCCAGTCTTTCCTTAAACAGCTCCGGGGACAGTGACTCCACCACCTCTCTGAGCAGCCCATTCCAATGCCCAATCACCCATTCTTTGAAGAAATTCTTCGTAGTGTTCTACCTACATCTTCCCTGGCACAGCCTAAGACTACGTCCTCATCCTGTCCCTTGTTCCCTGGGAACAGAGCCCGACGCCCACCTGGCCAGCCCCTCCTGTCAGGGAATTGTGCAGAGCCAGAAGGTCCCCTCTGAAACTCATTTTCTGCAGGTTGAGACCCCCCAGCTCCCTCAGCTGTTCCTTGTAGGACTTTTGCTCCTTCTCCACCTTTGCTCCCCTTCTCTGGACATGCTCCAGTCCCTCAACGTCCCTCCTGAATTGAGAGACCCAGAACTGGACACAGCACTTATGGCGTGGACTCTCCAGTGCTGAGTACAGGGGAAGAATCACAGCCCTGGGGCTGTGGCCACACCATGGCTGGGACAGCCCAGGGGCCATTGGCCTCTTGCCCACCTGGGCAGCCCTGGGCTCATGTCCAGCCGCTGGCACCAGCACCCCCAGGGCCTTTCCCAAAGGGCCCTTTCCAGCCCCTCTGCCCCAGCCTGGAGCTGCAGGGGTTGGTGAGACCCAAGGGCAGGACCTGGCACTGCCCCTTGTTGCCCCTCACACCATTGGCCTCAGCCCATGGATCCAGCCTGCCCAGATCTCTCTGCAGAGCCTTCCTGCCCTCCAGCAGATCCACACTCCCACCCGAGATGGTGTCATCTGCAAACCGACTGAGGGTGCACTCGATCTCCTTGTCCAGGTCACCAATAAAGATATTGAGCAGGGCTGTCCCCAACACCGATCTGTGGGGACACCACAGTGACCGGCTCCCAGCTGGATGTGGCACCATCCCCCACCACTCTCTGGGCTCAGCCATCAGCCAGTTCCTGACCCAGAGAAGAGTGAACCTGTCCAGGCCCTGGGCTGCAGCTTTTCCTGGAGATGCCGTGGGAGACGGTGCCAAAGGCTTTGCTGGAGTCCAGGCAGACACATCCACAGCCTTTCCCTCATCCACCAGGCAGGTCACCGGGGCATCAGAGATCAGGTTGGTCAGGCAGAACCTGCCTTTCCCAAATCCATTTATAGCATGATGCTTGACATTTCTGGCTAGTTTTCGTCCACAGGGAACCCCTGACTGATCCCAGACTTTGGAACCATTTAGGGTCAAGCGCAAAGGGACCATAGCTTCTGGATGTGCATTTGCTTTCCTGATGCTACTCCCGATGCTACAAAAAATAACATCTCACTCTGTCATATACAGGCACACTAATATACCATCATTTTCCTGTTTCAGCCGCTATTTTCCCAGTTTCCCTACAGATTGCTATCAATAGTCAATGTTACAATTATGTTACTGCGGTTAGCTGTATATGGGAATAGAGGATATGTATTTAGACTGGTTTTTTATCACACAGTCATATACCCCTGTTAAAAAGGCTTTGACTAAAGATCCTGAATCTGAAATAAATTTCAGTAGGATCTCAGTCTTGTAGTATTCATTATTAGTTTAAGGGAATCAACTCATGGACTGGAAAAAAAAGTTTAAAAATTTCAGCTAGGTAAATCATATAGAAGTTGGAATAGTTGGGTAGAAACAAACAGATGAAGATCTCTTTGTGAGAGAAATTACATTGATTGGTTCTGTCCTCTGCAGATATTCTTGGACTAACATCAGGTATGAAAACATAGCCTTTAGGAGTAACACAACCACGTAATTAAACTACCTTTTCAGGCATTCACACAGCTTTTCAGATGAATTAAGTTTGTTTGGGTTTTCTTATTCTCAAGTAGTTGTAAGTGACAGAACACTTATAGAAAGTTCATTACAGTTTATACTTTGCACTATTGCAGCTAAGATTGAGGAATCCTTCCTACATGGCATTAAAAATTGCATCTCAGTTATCCAAGGAAGATTCATTTCCTGGGCAGTTTTCTGTATTTCTCATCTTCTGACAGAAACTGCTGAGACTGTTCATTGTGCACAGTTGCTCAGATATTATTGAAAATTAATGATGAGCAGGGAAAAATATTATCTTTAATAAATATTTTAAAAAAAATTTTTTTCTTAAAATGTTTCAAGCTATGGGTTTAGATTTCAGTTGTTGTTGTTGGTTGCATTTGAATATAATATGGCTATTTTGTGACTTGTATTATACAAATGGGCAATTTTCCAGATGGTAAAAGAAAGGGGATGAATTTCAACTGACGTCATTGGTCACCAAATGATCCATTCCAAGCAGCACTGGAGGGAAAACAGCTGAATTAAGAAGTTAGGGTGAAGGGTGGAGGTGGAGGCAGAAGCACTCAGTTGTAATGGGTCAAATCAGACAAGGTCTTCTGCCAGTTTCATAAGGCAGGAAATGTATTATGATATTGATCACGTCAAAGCGTTTCCTTCCCAGAGCTAAAGTGTTACCAAGTACTGAAAGGAAGAAAAAAGGCAGCACAGTAATTACTACACTGCCTTTTATAAGTTTTTAGACTTCATCAATAGTTTTGATTCCACTCTAAGTTTTAGAAGAAAAAAGGAACATCTCTTGAGCTATGTTTCAGAGAAGATGTTATGCCTAAGGGAAGAAAAGTGTTTCAAATTATGACACTGGAAGACATTATTAAATAACACTAAAAAAATACCCTCTTTTATATTGTCAACCTTTTTTTCCTATAGAAATTCTTGAACTCTAAGCTAAAAGTAGCCTTGGGAGAAACAGTGTGAAGGTTTTTTTCAGTTTATTTTTTTTTTAGGGTAGATATCTACCTAGATTCCTTCACACATAGCTGCAAGGTTTGTGCAGAGGAAGATAAAAGAATTTTGTTATTTTAGTTACATTTTGGTCCTGTACTAAGCAATTTAAAAGAGAAAATAACATTGTTAAAGATAGGAGAATAAAGCAAGAAAATATGAACCATCTGCAGCTCTTCCTTCCTTCCCATTCCCCTGCTGAAATGAAAAGCAAGAGAATATGAAAAACAGCAAGGTTTTTGGTTTTATTATTATCATTATTTCCCAAGGGCAAAAATCTGCAAGTAGAAAATCTGTTTGTGAGGAAAAGAAATAAAAAATTAGGTGGGTAATATTTATTATGAAAGTAGTAAAAATCGTAGCATCAGCTTTTTCCAACCTTGAGTATCTATAACGAGGCAATTAAGCTACCAGGTAAATCTATCAGTAGGACACAAAGGCATTACCAAATGCATACCCTGAGTACATCCTTATCTCTGTGCAAGGAAAATCTGGGCATTCAGGCTGGAAGGAAACAGAACCAGGGTGCCACGAGTCCTTCCAGCAGCACTGAATGGGTGCCAGGGCTGTGAGCAATGCCATGGCACACTGCCCATGGGGACAGCAAACCTCGTTTGGGATTTGGAAAGGACAGGTGAACAAAAAGGATGCTCTAGGTATTTCTCACATTAGCACATTCTGTATGTTTTTATGCGGCACAAACCATCACCTTGGGCTTTGTTTCTACAGTAGAAATTATGAATTTGATTCAGGAGCCACTTCATGAAATTCTTCAGCCAGTTTTATGCCTCAGGTCAAACTATAACAATTATGGCCTCAAAATTATGAGTTTATAGTCTCAATTATAATATTACGGCCTCATTATGCTCTCAAAATTATCCAAGCTTCTTAAGAGTCAGCACAAAGGTTAGCAAGGCTTGAAAATAAATGGTAGTTGCAAAGACAGAAACCGTTCTGTTAAGACAGGTGGTGTTTCCTCCCTTTGGGTGGGGAGGGAAATTTGGAGTCTGGAAAGTACTTTTGGAAAGCTGAACCAAGTATCCTTATCCATTGAATTGAGTCATCTTAGAAGTGAGAAATCTTTCACTGATGGAAATGGGTGAACAATTGGCCTGTGAAAGACTTGCATCTGTAAGAGCCACTATTTAAATGGAGTGATGCTTTGCTAGGAAAATAGCAAGTATTATTGAAAATATTTCCTTGTATATATATATGTATATATATATATATATATATATGTACTTGCACATATATAATGTAATTTTACTTTATTTAATTTAATTTCCCTGAGCTCCTTCACTTGTTATCTGTGCAGTCTTCAGTCCCTTCTCTCTTCTTGCACCAGCTTGCAAGAAAAGAAAAGTCATGGAGACACTATGGAGAGAATGGTGGTAGTAGAGCATCGATCTTTTCTGCTTTACAGAAAAATCATGGTGGTGATGGTACACAAACCACCCTTGATTAAACCAAAAGGTCCATGATACTTACTCTGTTACACTAAGGTCCTTTCCTTAAAAAAAAAAAAAAAAATCCATTACTTAAAACCTCTCAAAATATGAAGGAGGAGAAAAAAATCATGAGAAGAAAAAGACACTAATCTGAGTTCTCTCATGACTTCTTTTCATTGTCATAGTGTTAGAGCTATTCAAAAACCACAGTCTATTGTACTAAATAATACATTAATATGTTTAGCTATTTTCAAAAATTGGCAGTGATTTCAAGCATCAGAGCTCAGTTGTAGAAGGGGGATCTGACTTTCAAAAGGCGAGTGTTCAGTAATATAAAAACAAATGCCACTGAAGGTGTTGCTAAGCTAGAACAACTGAATTAGGAGGGTTTTCCAAAATCACTAGTGTTTTTGATAAATATCAGCCTTGACCCATTCCCAGAGCCTCTTGAAGCATGCCAGCCTTTCACACCTTGACTTAGATGCTGCTTTGTGGAGCAAGGATCCTTAGTGACCTCGTTACTGTCTGCAAGGATCCCATCAAAAGATCAATGCCATACAAACAAATAAGGAAATAAACACACACACCTCCACCCCCCTATTATCTCTCTATCAAGAAAAGAGATTGAGTCTCAAGATAGCTTAGTAAGTGTTACACTAAGTTTTAGATCGCTTCCCTGCCTGACATGACAGTCAATAAAATATCAAAAAATATTGTAGCTTCTGCCATTTGTCAGGCATTGCTTTTGGCCTGATAAACTTGAGGTGTTTTTATTCATTACCCTGTCAGTCAGTCCTTGAAAGCTGAGAGATTTCTAACTTCTCCCTTGAAATGCGTCATGATGGATAGAAGATGACTGTAGGCATTCAAATGGGAAACATGGAGGTGGAATCTTTCTCTTCACCAGTGACCCAAATCAAAGGAAAATGGGTTTGAGTACAGAAACAGGCCTTTTGGCACAAACTCTGGCTAGGCTGCTAGTCTTCTCTGAAGAACCACGGCATGGTTTGAGCTGACAGGTCGAGGGTATTGCAAAGGTTGTTTAACCATTTCACAGAATTCTGGTTTTATCACACAAATATCCCCCAGAAAATTTAATTTCTGTAAGATAATTTATACCAATCAAGCAACTGGAAGTCAGGGAGGACATATTTGTATCTTTTTGTTTAAACACACCAGGAAATTCTGCTCCTCTGAAATTCTCACTTGGAATTTTTGGGACAGGCCGGGGTACCGTGTCTGCCTGACACAACTGACATTTCCCCAAACTATTTCAGGGCACGGTGCAGGAGTTTGCATACACAAGGGACCATGAATAATAGGGCATTTGAACGTAGTTACTCTCTTTCAGAGGGTAACAAAGTTTAATACTATGGATATAGACATTTCAGAGTGGAATGGCCAGGGAATAGTTTTGGCTGTATCTGACCATTTATTAATATGGTTGTGGTCTTAGCTACTGACTGATCCTCTTCTAGCTGGTAGTCTCAAATGAGAAGTGCTGTAATTTTGCTAAGGTTAGAAAGGTATAATTCCTATAAGCAGGAAATACTACTAAGAGAAAAATCTGTGTTGCTCCATTACAGCTGGCTCCTGTATAGACATTTGGACACATCCTCTGGACTGATTTCCCAGGAGATCACCCCTCCAGGACCACTGATAAGGACTGGTGCTCATTTAAAGTTTCTTCACCCAGTTCCAGTTGTGAAGAGCTGTATTTCCTTTAGGACTCTGTCCTTACTCTTTGGACCCCCAAAACAAACTATTTTCTTGTCATCTTTATAAAGGTTCCATAATTGTGATTCATTATTCACATAAAAATATCCCCAAAGCCTCCAGAAACTTGTCCAGAAGAGGACACCTTGTACTTAAATGCACTATCAATAGAAAAAATCAAAAGAAGGTGGAGAAAATTTCTCACAGTAAGATCATTAGGGCTTCTTAAAAATGGATCGATACTAGAAATATCCAAAGATCTATTAAATGTAGTATGACTTTTTCAAGCCTAATGACTTCTCTCTTGACTCATATTTCCTACAATCATATAGATTAGGACCCTTCTAAATCTTTTCTTTGCAAAAACCAGAAGATTTACTCATTTGATGCCACCCACTCAGAATTTAATAGTTTTCATCATCTAAATAGACCTTTCTTTGTCTGACTGGATTTTTTTGATGAATAGAACTTCTTTATTTTAGATACTTATCAGGACCAATCCCTCAAAGTATCAAAATGCTGGATACTTTTCCTAAATTATAAATGTACCTAAACATTATTTTAAGCCTTACATAAGGCTTATTACCTGTTTTCTTTTCTTTGGTATCTGATGACCTCGTATGACTTCTAGGACAAAGTCACATTCAACAACTCTTACAGGAACTTTTAAGGAACTGAATTTTTAACTCAGCTATCCGTGTTAAAAGGGCTTATATGGCACAGTTTTCACTGTAAGACTACAACAGCAGCAGCACATGATAAATATAGTTGAGCACATCGCTTCAACATTTATTTTGTTGATGTTGCTGAATATATACATAATATACACAGAAGTGCAAAGATATATGCCACACTGCCGTGAAATGAATCACAGCATTTAATGACACAGAAAATACAGAAAGTCATATTGTATCTCATGGTTCATGCAATCAGGGTCATCCAGGCTCTCAAAATTGAAGATTAAGCTTTTAAAACTACCATAAATGAGTCAGAAACCTTCAATTAGACGCACTAACTCCTTCAATAACATTCAAATGAAAAGTAAGTCTCATTTAATAGTGAAATAGGAGGAAGACTGTGACTGGTGTAATATAGTATAATCGTGAAATATAGGAAAGATAATGACTAGTGCAGCCATTAGCTGAGCGCATTGAATAGCTGAGAGAGAAGGCAACGACAATAAGGAGCAGCGTCTCACCTTCCTGCAGGGCTTTCCATCATATGATCTCAAAGAATCTCACAAAATAATAGCAGTGATTCGCACCACTTCTGGGAGGGAAGCTGCCATCACAGCAGCACCTGATTATCCTGCTCGGCATTTAGAGCTCTCAAAGCTGGGACACTGAACTACCCATTCCCTGAATATTCCTAACGCTCTCTCTGGCCACCACCCCTTTTGTTCCTCTCAGGATACATTTTGTTGCTTTTGCCCAAGCTTTTCTTTTTAAGGAGGAGAACTAAAACCCTCCCTTCACTCTGCACCCTTCACAGCATGAGCTGAAACAACAAAATTTAGCTATCATAAATCTTGGAGAAGGAGAATCACTAAAGAAAAGTAAAGCGGCTTTGACTTGACCATGCAGCTCTGAGCACCCAAACAATGGATTATGCTACTATGAGAGGGCTTTTTAATACCTCAGTTGTAAAATTCTGATTTCTGAATCAAATTTTAAGTCTATATGGGGAAATGATAAGGCTGTCTGAGTATAAAAAAAATGTAATTTATAACTCTAAAGTAACCCCAAACTCAGGGTCTTGTGTGAAAATACAACTCCAGAGTAAGCTGCTCAATGTAAGATTGCATTAAAATTGTATACTTCAACACTTCAGCTTCCTAATTGGTATGGATATTATCTAGCTCAAAAAGAGTAATTTAAATGATATCTCATCCTGGAGGAACCTGGAGCTGGTCGACAACCCCTTGATGGACTGTGCACTTCCTCCAGCACTAAAATGCATGCTGACATGTACTTTCAGAAGCAAATGACCTGAGCTGGGAGCTACTCAAGATCAGTAATCATTCATATGCATATTCCTTTAATTTAGACATGTTCAAAGTGAGAAAATACAGGCACTGTGAAGCAAAGTTACAGCACCAGGTCTCAAGATACGTTGTCTGGACACTAATCTATTTTTTGCCCTGGAGTGACAGATGCTATCATTACTGAGATAAAAAAAAAAATCCTAAATGCCTACAGTAGATATTTGCACAACTATCTTATTCCAACAAGAAAATATGTTGGTGTATATTTAGAATCTCAATATATTTTCCAGCTTGGGACTGTGCAGTTGGATTTCACATAGGCTGATTACAGGATAAAACATTTCCCCTTAACGAGTTTATGTTAATATTTTTATTTTTCTGGTTATTCTGCATCCATATGCATACTCTGCAGACATGTAGACAATTAAACATACTAGCACACAGTTTGGAGATATAAATATGGCAGAGAGTGTTACCTGTTTGCTGACAATGTATACAGCTTTACAATACCCAATCAATTCATGCTCGGTGTGCTTGGCAAATGAGATGCAATTTTTATCCTGAATCAATGGTGAATTAATTGACAAGATGGTAAACAAAGGTTGCATCTCATATATCATTGGACCTCTGTCTGTAGGAGGCCTGCAGCTTTGACAAAGTTGCTGGTGTTGCAGTTCTCCAGGACCAAGTTCTGGCCAGGGTGTGGGCAAACCTATCCTGGAGGTCCAGCTCACTATGTGATTTAAGTGTGAGAGGTTAATAAGAGCCAGCAGGAAGCTACACGGATTTTGGGTGAAAACAATGTTGGAATCCAACCTGAATGCCTTGATCAGTGCCTACATTTTAATAACATACATAAACCTATCAGAATCCGTTAATATTATATTATGTTTCTGCATCAGGGAGCCTATCTGAAATTATTGTGAATCTTAGTTATTTTTATCCATCTGCTTCCAGAAGAGAATTTTTTCACATGTTCCACACAATTCCCAATCAATCAGTAAGTTTTCCAGGAAGATTTTTTTTTTTTTTTCAATTGGTTACATGCCAAGGTAGCTGAGAATCATTAGCACAAGTTCTTCTCATAGAAGGAAGGTTGGTACAAATGTTCTGAGATCCAAAACAGAAATAAGATGCTGAAGAAATCAATGCCTAGTATTTAATGCAAACCCTCTAAATTAGCCATGAAAAAATCAATTGATTTACAATGGGAGGGAAAGGGCTTTTCCTGTTATGGAAACCACTGCAGACATAATAAATCTACCTGCCTTTCCTATTCCTTCTAATATTATTTTTTTTAATATTTGGGGTTTTTTTGTTGTTGATTTTTTTGGTTTGTTTGGGGTTTTTTTTGGGGGGGTGGTTTGGGTGGGGAATTGATTGGTTTTGGGTGGTTTTTGGGGTTTTTTGTGGTTTTTTTGGTTGGTTGGTTGGTTGGTTGGTTGGTTTTTTTTTTTAAACCAAGCACCCTTGGGCAATTAAACTAACCTATATCTCAGTCTTCTCTTTTTGCCTGCGATGAAGAGAAGAGACTTCCTTTCCTCTTTTCCCACAACTAAGATTTGGGTCCTTGTCAGTTCATCCTCTCTCCTAGGGGAAAATTGTGAGAGGAAGCTATATAATATTGACATAAACCATAAGGCTATATAAAGTCAAATTGATACCTAGAACATATTTTAGGATCCTTAAAAAGCCAAGGTTTTTTTTTTGTTTGTTTGTTTTTGTTTGTTGTTGTTTTTTTTTTTTTTTTAAGTCAGAAATACTTAGCTGCACTTGAATAATTACAAGGAGAGTCTGACAGGAGCAACAACTTACTGAGTAAGGGGAGTCCCTGTCAGCACTTGAAACAACTTGAAGAATGTGCTGAGGTTAAGGAAAATTCCCCAAATCATCTTGCCTACTTCTGCACTCTTGTTACCTCCTTCTTCTAGAACAAAAGAGCTGTCTTTTTTTTTTTTTTTTACTCCATGCTGAATTAGTGTGCAATATGGATCACCAATATACAGGTTTTTTTTTTTTTTTAAATATCCATTTACAGAAGACCTTTAGAACTGTGAAATGAAGGAAATTCAATAGATGATTCAATCTCCTCTGGGAAAGTTTTTCTGATTTTTAGACCAAGGTTGAAGATTCTCCTCATGGAAATGTAGGTTTTCCTTCTGTTTTCAAAACTGACTTATTAAGTGACTTTCGTTACTCCTTCCTATTGTGTTTCCTCAGTTTTTCAAATTATAACATAAAACCAATTTGGAATGAGATAGAAGGGGTTCTATAAAGTCTTTTTAGTGTTTCTGTTCATGTAGATTTGGAAGTGAGATCTGCCACCCTTCATCTACGCTCTTCTCCCTCTCCTGAGCTCCCACAAAGTGTTTGCCATGCCCTGAAAAACAGAATATTCATTTCAGTGGAAAGCAAACCACAAAACTATGCCTTTGAGAGGTGATCCCTTCTCTCAGGATGAGAGAAAATTTCCAGACCTATGTGCAAAGATAAGAAAGAAAGAGACACACAGAGATCTACACCTCTTTCCCATCTGGGCTTATAGAAGGATCTTCATTCTGTTTGTTCTCTCCTCTCTCACACGTAGCCAGAGAGCACTGGTTATTCCCAGCTCACTGTCAGAGCCCTCAGCAGCAGCCCAACAAAAACATTTTGCCAAAGGCAGCTGAAAATGACTCACAGTTCCTAATTCTTCTAAGTTTAGCAAATTCCATTCCCCCATTCCCATCTCAAGTGTCTGCTTCTGTGACATCTACTCATGCCATGGCCTCCAAGGCACTTGATGAGAAGTGCTCCTGGGGCTGGAGTGGTAACTGAGGTTTCTCAATCTTCATACTCCACCATCCTCTCTCCACTTACTGGACAGTCTCTGGGGTATAGATAAATACCTAGTCTTCCAGTGAGTGTGCCAATATGGATTGGGAATCACAACCTGGTCAACAAATGCCTGGGGAAAATATATTAGCTCACAATGACTTAGAGTAGTTTTACACAAGTCTGATGAGGAGCAGCTGAAGGAGCTGGGGGGCTCAGCCTGGAGAAAAGGAGGTTCAGGGGAGACCTTCTGGCTATGCACAACTCCTTGACAGGAGGGGGCAGCCGGAGGGGTCAGGCTCTGCTCCCAGGAAACAAGGGACAGGAGGAGAGGGAATGGTCTCAAGTTGCACCAGGGGAGGTTTAGCTTTGATATTACGGAAAACTTCTTCACTGAGAGGGTTGTCAAGCATTTTGAAGAGGCTACTCAGGGAAGTGGTGGAAACGCCATGCCTTGAAGTGTTCAAAAAATGTGTGGATGTGGTTCTTGAGTACATGGTTTAGTGGTGGACATGGCTGTCTTATGTTAATGGTAGGACTCAGTGATCTTAGAGGTCTTTTCCAACCTAAAAGGCTCTACAATTCTGCGATCTGTTACAGAAAATGCTAGCATCACCATGGAGGGGAAAAAAAAAAAGGCATCAGGAGACGGGAAACTGGCAGCACTACGTGAGCAAAGCTGCAAGTAAATGAGGTATATTAACACAGCTCTGGAAAAAATGCAAAAAGCAAAGTTCACAGAAATGAAATATTTTGACATTGTGATCATGCTAGAGCAATACTGTGAAGAAATAGGTGGATAGGGAAAATTCTATACAAACTGTAACGTCTTGACAAACTCAAAGCTCTGGGCAGCACACCCCAGATTCTCACCTCACTTCAGAGAACTAATGGACAGACATCTAAAGTTTAGCTGTTACTGTAGAATCCTGATATAGATGATATGACTATAATGCAAGTACCTCAGAGAGTGATCATTCTCACCTATGCTAAGCTCTTGCTTAGAAAAACCATTTTCTGAAGGTGCTTATACCTGTTAACTAAGCCTGGGTGACCAGGATGGAGCCTGATTTCCAATATGAAGCTTTAGTTAAGCTATATAAGATAAATTTTACCATAACAGTTCATTTCAGTTGGTTATATTAAGGCATCTTCTCATTTTTTTCCCCACCCATCACATGTGAATATCTGCTACAGAGAGCTATAAAACATGACACAGGATCTGCAGAAACCCTGGTCTCCCCCGAAGCATCAGCTAGAGGCCAGGCAGGATGACAGTCATCATCCCAAATGGCACTAGACATCCTTTTGGAGCAACTGAGCTGAGCTTCTAGTGTCACTGTGCTTGACAGATTCCGCATTATGGCTATCGCGTTTTCCAACATTGAGTATTATAGTTTGCTACTGGACAAAATGGCAAGTTTTTGCAGCTGTTTTTAAAACACGTGAACTTCCAAGCTTGCAAGGTGGCAGGAAGTTAAGGCCAGACTTCAAAGCTTTACTTTTCTACTTAGATGGAGAGTCACTGCACTGAGCAATTTGATAGAAAGAGGGAGGCAGATAAGCTGGACAAGTCTTCAGAGGTTAATGCTGTGTTCAGTTAAATTTATGTATGGAGCTTTGGTATTTGTGTTAGTGGACTGGATAGCCCTCTTAAGGCCAAAAACTCATAGAGCTGGTGATGTGGCATCTAAATAAAGCAGATCGAGTTTCCTCTTTCAGGAAAGTTTCCTCTTTCAGGGGCAAAAGACTTGGATTATAGTGTCAATTTGGTATTAACCTCTCAAAGAAGAATAGAGATGACTTCAGAGGTTACATTCCTGGATCAGCTACGGTTTCAGTTTCTGATTTAGCTTCTCTCTTCTTGCAATTTCCTCTGACGTGCATGTAGATAAAAATACTTAACTATTTCCCAGGTCTGTTTTGAAGCTAAATTACTAGATATTTGTTAAGAGCTTTGAGGCATTTATGATCATAAACTGAAAATTACATTCTCCTACCTTGCTGCTATTAAGGCTCATTATTTTCTTATAGCTCTAAAGCTTGTTTTCTTTTCAGAATACTGAATAGTCTCCTAATAAAGGCAACATAAGTGAAAGAGAGACTAGTGCTGTCCTTCTTCGGTAAAATTTACAAAGAAACTGTAATTCATGATGGTTGAGAAAAAAAGATCTTGTCTTTCTTTGTCAAAGATAAAAGCGGTATTTGAATCAAGGCCCTGTCTTTCTATGATAGTCAGGTATTTCTGCAACAGGTTGCCCAGAGGAAGCTCTGGGTGACCCATCCCTGGACATGTTAAGGCCAGGCTGGATGGAGCTTGGATTAACCTGTCTAGTGGAAAGTGTCCCCTGCCCATGGCAGAGGGTAGGAACTACATGACCTCTAAAGTCCCTTCCAACCTAAACCATTCCAGGATTCTTTTTGTCCCTCAAGAGATTTGCTTTTACATACATTCTCTCTTTCACTCTCTCTCTTCCCTCTTCTCCCTCTCCACCTTTCCCTTCCCCTCCTCTCCCTCTCCCACATTGCCAATTCACGGTTTTGGGAAATAAATCCACGTATCAAGTTAAAATTAAACTTTTGAGCCCACCACATGATCCTCCTATACATCTCATCAAGAGACCTACTGGGTGGCAAGAAAATATGGAGCTCCCATTTTAGGACTTAGAGGCCAGGGTAAATGATGGGTTTGAAACTTAGTTAACTGTGATTATGTTGGTGTGCTGTACAAAAAGCACCATCAGCAGGGATGTAGAAGCAGAGAAACCAACAGGTAGAAGGACAACCTATAAAATACATGGGGTTTACAGGATAAAAAAGCTCTTCACTCTTGGCTACTCAATTTTCTACACAGCAAATATATTGGAAAACTTCAGAGCTTCCTCCCAAAAAAGACCAAATCTTGGTGTGTTCCTAGCATTATTTGAGCCCAGAGACCCTTCCTTATTTAATAATCCTCTTGATTCAATTACAGAGCTGATTTCCCTTACCATGGCATGAAGACATTTTCGAGCTGTGAGGTTGGAACATATACAGAAGAGAGATTGTATCTCTTAAGAGCCATATTTGGATGCATTAAAAAAAACCAACAACACAAACCAGTAATCCATTGTTGAACCAGCCATCCATGCAGAGGATGGCAAGTCCTTGCCATAATGGAGGTATCAAGGTGATGCACAGCTTCATGAAGGTGAGTACAGCTTTGTTGTATGAGGGTGTGTGCCTTGACATGCCCTGGACTTTTGTTTCTGAAACTTGTCTAGAGCAATAAACTGAACATGTCAAAGAATGTTTCCAGGCAATTCACTTGTCTCTACACTAAATTTTCAGGACAATCTCTAACGCATTTTTAATCTGTGCCAAAAGGCACTTTCCCAAACTATTTTTAGGCATAGAAGAACATTTGCAGAAGACCGGAGCCACATCCAACAGGCAGTCTGACTGCCATCACCTGGCTGACCCTGGGAGGAATCACTGTTGTAGGTGCACGTCCTCCCAGGTCAATCGGCATCATAACCAGGGACTGATCTGGGATACATGCAATTATTTGCGCAGTTTCAATGTCCAATTTGGATATCGCTTTTTGCCTAGTCCATGCTCCTCGGAATTATTTTTATTCAAGTGAAGATACCTGAGGCAGAAGGGGACTAATGACTACCTCTGCCTTTCCTTTGCAAAGAATTGGGATGCTGTCCTTGACCAGTGTAGATTAATGTGCCAGTGTGGTTAGGGGAAGTTGCACCAGATGAAACACCAGTATTTCAAGAGGTTCTAAAGGGTGGCACATGGGTCAGTCTCCAAAAGGAAGAGAAGGCTCACCCAAACACAAGCATCCCTTCTGAATGCTGGCTAACAATTCCTGGTGTGTGGGTGGCTGGCAGCAAGAAGTGGCCAATTCCTTTTGACCAGCTGTAAGAGACACTGGACTTGAGAGAGATGGTGACATTTCTGAAGAGACACTGTTTGCCGAAACACTGCCAGCTCAGCTTAAGCAAGACTGCCAGCCTCTCTGTGGTATATGGCCTGAATCTGAACATGCTCAGAACCAAGCTGTTGTCCATGCCCACCTGCCCCACCCTCTTTCCTTTTTTAAACATAAGTCAAGAGCTTCTTTTACCCCAGTTTCTGCAGTCTAGTGATCATCGAGTCTTCAGCTTGGTTGTCTGCACTAATCACATCACTTCTGTCTAAAGCAGTGGAGTGACAAAGAACAGCTTCATTTCTAAAGTCTGAAAAGCTCAAACACTTGGGTGAAATCAGGATGCCTCCTATATCACGCTGCAATAATAAAACAAAACTGCATTCTTTTATTATCTCTCCCAAGAGGTTGTTGTAAGTAGCAGGCGTGATAGCCCATAAGTAGTTCTAGATATAAGAAAAAAAAAAAAAGCCAAAAGCAAAAAAAAAAAACAGAAAACAAACCTAATGAAAACCAACAGAGTCATTCCTTTTCTTCAAGGGCAGGAGACAAACTGATATACGCTCTGTCCCTCACTTTCAGAGGGCAATAAACTCAAAGTTGGCAGCTACAAAAAACAAGCTTTCTTTATTTTGCAATTTTAGAGTTCTTGGGCCACAATAAACTGGCAGTTTCAAGTCTTCTATATGTTCTTCAGTAACCATAAAACATACCTCTAGCCTCCCATAAGGATAACACTGGGAATTCCTAAGCTCTCTAGACAAGCCAGCATGAAAGATTTTTCTTCCTGTAACGGTGTTGAAGTAATAAAAACTACCTTTATCAATAGTGTCTGTGACAATTAGAAGACATATATCCCAGGCTGCCTTTTATGCAGATGGTGTGCACTGTTCTGCTGCACAGATTCCATCTGACCTGGAGGCTGGAACCAGAATGGATGGACAGCAGTCATGGACATTGGCCAGACCTCTGGGTTTCCTGACATTGTTCTTATCATGTTAGATAGAGGTGTGTTCTAATCAGTAATCAAATATTCTTTGACTACTATAGATCATGAGTACTTTCAATAATTAAAATGTATAAGACATAGAGTATTTTTTTCTTTTTATTTCTATGAAACACATTTTACTTTTGCTTTGTGATCAGTTTGTCTCAGCCTGTCAGCATGTTTTCAGTACCACTTAGTGTTTAATGCTCATACTTGTTAAGCAAAGAACATCTTGAAAATCCAGTTTTCAAGACTGGGGTAAATAAAACAAAAAGAAGATCAAAGAAAGCACATTACTTTGAATCATTTGTCCACAAGGCTGGATAAAGAGGACACTGGCATCGTTTAAATCATGGTGCTTGAAGAAACCAAAGACTTCCACCAAGAAAAACTGTGTGCTTTATTGCAGCAGTTTAGACTTGCATATAGGACACAAGAAACCCTGTTTCAGGATGGCACATGGTGGTGGTTAAAGTTATGTTACCTTCCCATATGAATTACTGTTAACAACCGCAGCAAGAAAACTGTATAATGCCACTTCCAAAATGGTAGGCTTCTAATATTACGACCTGAACATTTGCATTTTAATTGCACAGACAAGTGAATCAGATTTAGTATGTAATTGAATATATTGTCTATTAGTAACAGCACAGGTAAAACTTGGTCTTAATTTCATGCTATTATACTAGAGTAAATCTCACAGTCTTTATTTAAATTCTAATTCATTCAATGATTTCCTAAAATAAATGACCCATGAAAGTGTTTTTTTTTTTTTTTTTTCTGTTCATTTTTTTTGTGGAGCTTTTCCAAAAAAAAATTGAAATTAATCATCTGAAATTTTATTTACTTTAGTATTGTAACTATATTTTGCATGCCTTCCAGCTATGGTAAATCAGAAAATTAGTGTTGAACTATAGAAGCTGAAGAATAAACCATGGACATAAAACATCTACATGAGTGCCATGTAAAATATCTTTCCAGTGAGCCTCCTCCCAGAGAACCGGAAAATCTTCTTAGCAATTCCCTTATGTTTTCACTCACATATCAATATTTACTGTTAGTAGAAAGATGCATTTTTCCTGTTTGAAGTAATGTTTTTATGGTTTGTCATTAATCTTATAAGGAGAACACTCTTATGAAGCAGTTTCTGACATGTCAACATCCCAGTCTTTTAGAAGTAGGACACAACAGCTTTTCTGCCTTCTAAGGATCAGATTTTTTGCAGAGCCAAGGGCAATCGATTTTGGTTTCTGTACTAAGGAAAAAAAAATCATGCAGCAGAGAGTAGCTGTGATGCTATTGGAAATGTGTGATACCATATCCTTTCAAACACTTAGAACCAGAAAAAACATTCCTATTAACTTTGCTTAGGACCAGCTGATGCATATGAAATACTTGTTTTCTTCTGCTTCTGGCAATAGAGTTTGGAAAGAAAAAGCTGTACGTCTATAGCAAATTAATTCAGAATCCTTTCTGAAAGATCAACATTACCCATTAAGTAAAAAAAAAATTAAAATTAAAGAATCCACTCCTCTTTCTATGATTCTTTGTCTAAGTGAACTGTCAGCATCATTCCCTAACAATAGGCAGTAAATCTCAATCACATTTATATGTTGTGACTTCCAAAGAAGCACTGTAAGTGTATAGATGTGACTGTTGTCTAGAAGGCTTTGAGGAAATGAGCCAATATGCATTGCAGAACTTGGTTCAGTTTTGCCCTTCACTGTCTTCATGTGTTGAATAATGTGCAGCTAACGAAACAGAAGGAAGAGATGCCACCCAGAGAGAGCTGGGCAAACTCAAAAAATGGCTTCACAAGAACTTCACGAAGTTCAACAAGTCCAAGCAAGATGCTGCAAACTAGGTTGAGGTAATCCCAGATATAAAGACTGGAAGAACTCATGGAGAGCAGCCCTGCCCTGTGCCCCATGTGCCCTGGCCCTGAAATCCCCCATGTGCTGGGCTGATCCCTCAGCATGGGCAGCTGGGGAAGGGGGGATTCTGCCCCTCTGCTCTGCTCGAGTGAGACCCCACCTGCGGTGATGTGTCCAGCTCTGTGGTCCTCAACACAAGAAATACATGGACCTCTTAGAGCAGGTCCAGAAAAGGCCATGAAGATGCTCCAAGGGCTGGAGCACTTCTCCCACAAAGACAGGCTCAGAGAGCTGGGTCTGTTCAGCCTGGAGAAGAGAGGGCTTGGGGAAGAACTTAGAGCCCCTTTCAGTGGCTGAAGAGGGCTTATAAAAAGGATGGACAGGAACATTTTATACTGGCAGAAGGTGACAGGACAAGGGGTAGTGGTTTTAAACTGGAAAGGGCAGGTTCAGATTGGCTGTAAGAAGAGGTCCTTTACTCAGAGGGTGAGGAAGCAATGGAACAGGTTTCCCAGAAAGGCTGAGGAACCCCCAGCCCTGAAAGTGTTCAAGGCCAGGCGGGATGGTGCTTGGAACAATGTGATCTGGTGGGTGACATCCCTGTACAAGGCAGGGGAGTTGGAATTACATAAACTTTAAGGTCCCTTCCAGCCCAAACCAGTCTAGCATTCTCTGATTCTATGATTTATAGATGCAGGAACGGCTGAAAGGAAGGAATACTGAAATACTTGATAGAGCTGTAGTAAATATCCATCCATGGTCATATGGGAAGCACTTAAATTTTGTTAATGATCAATGGATTGAATCATAGAACAACAGAATGATTTAGAGTGGAAGGGACCACTGGGGGTCATCTGGTCTTACCCTCTGCTCAAAGCAATTACCCATGTCATCCATCTACCTATCCACACATACATAAAAACTTCTTTTCCTCTCTGTTGGTTCATTATGTGTGCAAACAAGCACACAGAAACACAGACTTTCTAATATAAGACCAAGAAACGAAACAGACTCTCAGAAACTAAAAAAAAAACCAAAAAAAGTTATGGAAATTTAATATCATGGCCTTTACCTTTATTGATTAAATATCCAGATTAGATGGCTTAATTAGATAACGTAGTTGTTCTGTGTGCAAACTGGGAGATACAGCACGGTCTGCAGAGATCATCATTAAGTAAATCTTTCTGCTCTATCTTTCTCAATGAATGTATGGTTTATATAAATGGTTCACAGAGAGAAATTCGTTAATTATTAATGTGGGAGATTTTTGACAATCCCTGTGGCAATGAAGTTCAGAACAACCAATAAACTGCAAAGGCATGTATTTTAAATACAGTAGTGAAGTAATAGAATCACTCATTTGGAAAAATATGAATTGACTACCTTACATCTTGATATAAGAACTTCTAGATGTTTTCAAAAAGAGATTCTGTCATTCTTGCAAGAGCTGTGGTCAGGATGCAACATTTACTAGATGATGCTCCCAGGCCCATGTTTCTGAATCACTTGAGCTAGATTGCTGAAAGAGGCCCTCTTGGCTTTGAAATCTGTTCATCCATAAATATTCTTCAACAGTGGAGGTCAGCAGCCACTCAGGACATAGAGCTCAGTTGCAAATTTTAGATAAAGGCCCTTCCTCCATGATGGCATGCTCTGGTAATCTAATGTAATAAATTCATGTCCAGTAATGAAGTTTTTTTCCCATGACAGTGAACTCTGAAGTTATTCAACAGACTTTTACAAAATAGACCAACAGTCTTATAAATTAGGGTGGCAGATTTGTACCAAGCTTTATCCTTTACATCTAATGTCTAAGAATATCAGAAGTGAAATTTTGCTTCCACCTCTTAAAGCAAAATTCTAAGAAATGGAAAAATAAAAACCAAAAAAACCTAAACAAAAAAACCCCCTCAGAAACAGCTCAAACAACTCAAAAAAATAACGCCTACAAAAAGTGAAATGAAAGGGCCCATAGGCTACTGGCCTTTAGTATGCCTGAATAGTCATTTGTTTTGTTAATACTTTCTAATACACGTCTGTAGAGGGGCGGTCCCCCTATATGCCGGACCTGCCCGCCTATCGTCCAAGCCCCGCCCCCTCAGACACCGCCTCCTGGGAGGAGCCAGTGTACGAAGAAATGGTTTAAGCCCCGCCCATTGGGCGGAGAGTGGGCGGTTCCACCAAGTTGTTCCCTCCCCCCGTTCTAGAAGTTTCGCTGCTGTTTGGTTCGTGATTGGTTTCCGCGTTGTAACCCCTCCTTAAGTTTTAGGCTATTGGATTATGTATTGATTGAGAGGTTATTCGGTTAAGCCCTATTGGTTGCAACCCCTATACCCCTCCCAGTTTGCCTTCCCTTATAACCCCGTGCACACCTGTGCTCGGGGGCTTTTTCCCTGAGCCTTTGGATTTCCCTAAGTGCTGGTACCCCTCCCAGTTAACCCGCAATAAACCGAGAGCTCGGGAGACCCCCTCCCATATCCTTTGCCTTTGGTCTCGGCTTGTCTCTACCGCGCCTGAAGCAAGCCTGTCGCTGGGAGCCTCTCTCCACGCGGCACCAAACATCGGTGTCTGGTGCGTCATTCCCCGAAAGGCGGTTCCTCGGGGTCCGGAGGGGATCCTACCGTGAGGAGCCGAGGGAGTGGAAGGCCACTGGCATCAGAGGTGACCCCTGGCCTCAGAAGCCAGCCAAGCGCCCGAGGCAAGGCTGGAACTTTGTTGGGGATCCGATAGAATCCGGGTTCGGCCCCCAACACATGTCTATGCTTAGACCTGAATTTAAAGCCTGTCTTTATTCTGTGTGCAGCTCACAGGAGGCAAGGGCAACATCACTGGTGTCCAGTCACCATCACAGTGCACTCCCTTTGTCCACACAGCAGTGTCAGGTAATCACAGTTCAGCTGTGAGTTTTCCGGCAAAAGTTTTCTCCCCAGTGAAAGGGTAATTTGGATTTTAGACTTCTAGAGATCATGTTGCCTTACTTTGGACAGAGTAATTCAAGCCATGGTCAACTGCCAGTATTATATGAAAAAGCACTGCTGGATCAGGGTTAAAATCAGGGGCTTTATCTGCCTGGATACACATTTCAGTGATTCACTTCAAGTGCCATACAATTTGCAACCAAACTGAATATACTATTGTGCAGAATAAACGGATTCTTTCTAGCTAACCTTCCACTTATTCTCTGATTCCTTTTTCCTCAGTAAATTACTGATAAGGTTTTTTGCCTGTCTTTGGCAACAGACGAGATCAAATATAGAAGAGTAACAGAGGAAAGAAAGTTCAAGATAAGGGAAATGGCTAGATCCAACCTTATGGCAAGTAATTCTCTCAAGGTACATCCACTTCAGGCGTTATCTATCTCCATTTAGCAATGGAGAAGGTGTCATTTGGAAGAGTGTTTAAGAAAGTAATGATAATTCAATATCCAGACCAGGAAGAGCCATAGAGGAATTCTCCCTTACTTGGAGAAGCCATTTATTCCAGTAGAAAATCTGAACAGATCTGACATAGCTGCATTTTGCACAAAATATAGGCTGGTACAAATAACCACACAGCACCAAGTAATAGTGCCTTGGAGCAGCAGGAACTCACATGAGACTTCTGCACTGATAGGTGGAAATGCCACAGTGAAGTCATTATTACAGCTATGGAAAGGAATACATTATAATGAACAAAATCACGTGTGGCCTTCAGAGCTCTGCCTGTGTTTCTGGAACTGGGCATGTTTTTTAACTGACCACATAGATCATTATCTATACACACATGAGAAATTTTCATCCTCATTGTGTATCAACTACTTTTCTTAATTTATGTCCACAAGGACTTTAGACTTCCTCAATTTATTCAGCAAATTTCACATCTTTTAGAGAAGACATATTGAATTTCAGGGCCTGGGATTTGATTGATCTCAATGGAGAGGCAATACGTTATCATGGTGCAGCAACGTCTGACAGGCATTTATTATGGATTTTAAAAGGATAAGGGGTCTCACACAACAGCTACAGAAATCCGTGAAATCCCTAAAGGTCATGTCCAGAGAAGAAATGTAACATAGAAAAAGCCATTGTACTATTAAGAAAATAGTGATCTGTTCCAGAATAGAAAAGACCAGATAACGGTCTGATCCAAAGCTCTCTAAATAGGACAGGAGTCAGGTAATTATGAATTTATATTAACAACATAAGAAGAGCAGCAGAGGGATTCAATTATTATGCTTAATTGGTTAGGGAATACCAGAAAGTGCTGTATTGCATTTTATCAGGGATAGTATTAAATAAACATTAAGAAAAATATATTCAGACGAGAATCAAGAGGGTAAGGAAAAGACTATATCTGGCGAATTGCAAGACAGTGATCAGTTATTCATGTAGATTCTAGGGGCCATTAGCCTGAGTAACATGTTAGCTTTCCATTTGAAATTACTACATTTTGCTTAGTGAAAGTGTTAATATTTTTATCAATTAGTTATGACATTTCTTTTAGTTCTTCTCCTAAGATGGGTAGTTTTAATCTTTTCTGTAATAGTGAATAAAAAAAGTAAGTAAAGACAAGTGCATGGTGTATAGAAATATGTTAGAAAATGCTGTATCATCTCTACAGGAACTGACCATATTTGGATTACTGAAATTTAGCCTGAATACTGGGTTGCTTTTCTGTGTTTCTATATTCTGAAGAGAAAGTTGCATTTCAGTTATAAGTGAAATTATTATTATTAGATGGGCGTATTTCTTATGTCACTTCTTCACCATAGGTCTCGAGATAACAAGCTTTCAACTGTGAGTTAAGTAATATTTTGAGTCACTGAGACATTTTCACAGTTTGAAAGATTCTGTAAACTATGTCAAAGGATTTTAAAGCCAACTTAAAGATGCACATGCAAGAAACTCATTCATCTCTGGGTATCAGTGGTTTCAGATCTTCTGAGAAGCATTAAGATCTCACTGTTTATTCAAAACATGTTTTTAAATAAAACCACACTTTCATAGACTGAAATGTGCATTAATTAAATCACAGCCTTGTTTCTGCTCTGCCTAACTTGTGCTGATTTTTCTTCTCTCTTCTCATGCCTGAAATAAGTAAGTTGCCAAAAGCTTTTGAACGCTGATGCTAGGGCTGAGCTGTCTGGCTTAGGAGTGGAACAGAAGGGGAGTGCTCAAAACCCTGTCCTGCCAATGTGGTGTGTGAGTGGTATCTCCACCTCTAGAGGTAGAACACCTCTGGGTTACAGCTGGACAAAGTCTAATACCACGGGGCAACATGGGTCTATCTTCAGTAATAGTCTCACCTGGATTTTTACCAACTAAGGACATAAATTTGTTTGAAAGGCAACAGAATTCTTCCTCCAGTGCTTAGGTTTCTGAACCCATTAGTTATTTGAAGAGATTGCTTCTGAAAATATTTTGAAATTTTTTTTGTTGTTAAAGTGCTTTACCAGTGATGCCACAAAATATCTTAGAGAGCTGCAAGATCCTCCAAGTTCCCTAAACTCTTCCACATTAAGCAAAGAATGTTTTTAATACAACAAGAGTTTAAACCATCTATAGTCAGTCTTCCTAATCGGGTGCTTAGATGTGATACGGAAGTCATCTGAAGGAAGTGTCAAGGGATGTCTCTATAGACTGTCCAAAAATAGCACATAATGAGTAGTTCCTAAATGTTTATGTCACCTTTTTGTAGATTTTTTACCTCCTCCACAAGTACATCCCTCGAAAATTAGTAGGACCGTTCAATGACTGAGATGTAGTTGAAACCAAAAATCCATGAGCAGAGCACCAGGTGACAGTTGCATAAGCCTACACTACAGTCATCAGTAGATGTGTAAAAAACCCAAAAGGGATACACAAAAAAAGTGCTGTGCCAAAGGCTTTATTCAGTATCTAATTGGAAAACCACTCTGGCCAGTTATTGAATTTTATTACTATAAAAGGGCTTATTCACTGCACTATGCCTTGACTGCTCAGAAAATGCATTTCTGTCAGGTTACTGAGCTGGCCACCATGCTGCTAAATCATTTAATGTGCTCAGTTTTACTCTTGAAGTAAGTGAGGTGAAGTTCCACAGGGCATGAAACAAACACAGCAGCAGCATTTCAGCTTTAATAGCGTCTGACACCCAGCCCAGCTTGCCACCCGTTCTTCACAGCTGGAACACAGCTGGTCCACAAGGAGATGCAGGACGGGATATTCTTAGGCTGAGGCAACAGCAGCTCCCCCAAGAACCTGTCAAAGCGAGCACTGGGATTGCTGTCGGACATGATCTCACTCAAGATGACACTGGGCAAGTCTGAAAGATGAAAGCACACAGACTTAGCTAAACTTTTACACAGTTGCTCTCTAATGTTTAGGGAAAAGCCAGTAACACTCTGGCTGTACACATTACCAGCTCCCTAGGAGTCAAGAGTTTACTTTAAGCTCTGATTTGATTCTTATAAACTGCTTGAAGCCAATTAGCACAATGTAATCACAGTAGTGGTGGTAGTGCTCTACCTCCAGCAATGTGTGCTGACAGCTTGCTAAAGGGTTACAGGAAGGAAGGAAATCTTGGTTTAAATTCGGGTCAACTTCTTACCATGTAGCACCGTGGGCTGTGCTTCAGTGGGGGGCAGTGCTGACATAAGCATTCACCTGCTTTGATGTCCATGCTGCACAGGTACTAACAGACAGAGGAGCCGTTAAAAAAAGAAAAAAAACAAACAAACAAACAAACAAAAAAAAACCAAGAGAAAATAAAGAAATCATAGTTTATTGGGATCTATGCACAGGGCAAAGCTTGCATGGGGACTCAGGTTGTTTAGCTGTCTCTGTTCGGTGGAGTCAGTTCCCAGGGCGAGGGTCCTTGAAACAACATCTTCAGCTGGACGGAGCAAGACACCTCAGTTCTTACATTCAGGGGTTCCACAGCCCTGCAAGACTCCCCCTGGACGTGGATGATCCGTCATTATATATTATCTTATACCAGCTACAGAAAGTCTCCCAAATACCTTAGCCATGTACAGAACACTGCCTTATGTGGCCATTCCCACACCTGCAGAAACAGCTTCTGCTGCTGACTTAGAAACATCTTATCTAAGTACACTTTGGCCACTTCTGTATCACGAAAAGATTGCATAGGCCTGTTCCTTCTTCTTTGGAGGATTGTGAACCAGTTCCCAGTTTGAGTCTGTCATGTCATTTAACAACCATCACACCATGCTAACTTGTGTAGGAACAACTACAAATTGAAGGACACCGAGACTGAAACACACAAACAAAATGCATTGACTTAATCTCTCCATCAGGCTGAACTATTCTTTGTTCCATCTGTCCTTTTTCTTTTGATGTTGATCTTATTTTAACTGTTCTGCTTTGTACCTCATTCCTTCTGCTGCCCAAATCTTTCTCCACCTACATGTGAACCTCCAAGAAGACACTTCAAATATAGCTGTTACATATAAAATTATAATCCTGTTCCAGAGAGCTTCACTTACTCTTTTAGTGGTCTGTTAGTTAAAGAAATGCAGTCCCTACAGTCTAGACAGACAATTAACCCTGGTAACCCCAGAAATACATGGTTAGTATTAACCTGCATGAACCAAGAATAACTTAATTAGAAGTTCAGCCTAGGAAGTGGCTGCCTACTGGTAACAATGTTAGTTCTTTTCCATGGTACTTCATAAATAGTCTCTCTCAAAATAGTTTACACAGTAAAACTATACCTATATATCCCAGAGGAAAAGGAAAATTAATAGGTTTAAGTAATGATGAAAAGACATACTGAAATGATGTTTAAAACAGATGAGAAAGCTCATGTGGAGGGAAACGTGAAGAATATTTTCACGTCATAGACTGGAGAAAAAGAAGCTTATGAAAATATTTTTTTACTTCTTACTATTAGAGACCAAACTTACGAAACTGTTTGAATATATCTGCAAATATTTGTTTTAATTTCTAATTAATTAATTTGGTTTTATCTATCTCCTTCAGCATGAATTTTCCTTAAACATGGATACCCTCCACACGTATTTGTCTAGAGATATTATTGAAAAATGCTTTAAATGAAACATTATTGAAAAATGCATCAAATGTTACAGATTTATCTTGAAAGTCACATTTTAAGATCCCACTTAAATTTAGCATTATAAACTGAGTCCTTATCCCTCCTACATTTGACATACTGAAACAATAATATCTAGAGGCTTATTCAGGTCTCCCCTGTTCACTTGTAGAGGGGGTGAGAGAGTGGCTTTGGTGGGCACCTGGCATCCAGCCAGGGTAAACCCACCACAAACCTTTAAAAGTGATAAAAATCCTTAACTATACAGGGGGGCTGAAAGTTTGCAATATAGGTACTTGAAGTTAAGTAGGCGGATCTGCATAAAAATGTTCAAACGTTTTCCCCAACAAATAAACTCCATGCATTGTATTACTTAAATAACCTCCACAGCTTAGACATTGCACATCCTGGAAACAACCACTCAAAACTGAAGCAGAGCTTCAAAATGCTGTGCAAATTATCTGTAGAAAATGTGGAGAGCAAGAAAGAACCTCCAAATCCATGGTTAGCCAAAGACTCTGGTTCTTATTGGAGATATCAGATGCTATGTGTCAGTACCTCGTGCTGAACAGCATATCAGCTGTAATCATTAATATAAGGCTTATTAATATATCTTTAAAATTCTATTTTAGATACTCAGTGTAAATTGAATCATATATTCAATGAATACACCTAAGATGTCTAACTACCCATTTGCAGATACCTTGACAGCAGGAAAGGAGATTAAACACATGGAACGCATCAAGAGAAGGACGATGAAATGTGATATAAACCCTTAGCCTTTGAAACCATCCTTTTGTCTCTTCATTAAAGTCTGCCCAAATTCTGCACAATGCATGAGAAGGTGAATAGCTGTGAAGATAAGCCTAAAGTACAAAACTTTGTGTTTGCCTCATGTAAGATTTGAACATAATGCACTTTGTCAAACTCATTCAGAAATGTGGGTAACCTTCATGCTGCAGAGATGAATTTCTACTCTCAGATAGGTCATAAATCAGCAAATTATTTAGTGAAAACCTAATCAGCAACTGGGCATGATACTTCAATTTCTGATCTTTCAAGGAAATGTTGTCTGTTTTACTCAGTCAACACTTGCAAAAAGTACTTAGGACGCTCTGACATGCATCTGCACAAAAAGGTGCAGAATATCCTAATCCATGTTACAGATCTCCGTTTATCTAATTTTCTAGGCAGACTATTACCAACTAGTACCAAAAAAAAGTACAAGACAAGCACTCAGTAGCTGTGATTTTCACTTACAAGTCTGCTTTTTAACATAAAAGGCTCCTTTTTCCTTAAGATATTTAGGTGTCAGTCTGGCAGAGGTCCAGGCTCTTCTCTGTACAAGGCTGAAAAAAATCCTAGCCGAGGCTGAGATCTTCTTCTCACCATTTGATTTCAGGAATTTTGTAGTATAGAGACCATGATTAGGAGATCTGAATTTCATCAGCTGCAATTTAAGATGCGGTATTCAGTGTTACTGTAATTCACTATGACTTGATTTTCAGGCTTAGGATGCAAACATCCTGAGATCTACACCTTTAGGGTTAATGATGCAAATGATTCAAGGTCATTACAAGATAGATAAAAGCACAGGAATGCGTGGGACGAGGTGAATTTCCTGAAGACAGCTTCATGTTCTGTTGCCATTTAAGAATTTTTCCCATAACAAGATCATTCGGCCGCTGCAGCTCAGCACTCGCCTAGGACACCTTCAAGGAAAGCTCCAAATGCCTCCCGGAAAAGGGGATTACTGATTCATCATGAAATTTTGTTCAGTTCATTATTATCTTGTTGCAGACACTTAGAACCAGACCAGAAATGTTTACCTTAAAAATCTAGCCTAAAAACCTGCAATTGACAGTAGCCAGGACCAAACATTCAGGAAAAGATGGTAAAAATGAGGTAACTTGTGTCTCCTTGCAGCTTCCAGAAATCTGCTCTGCAGAGTTCCTGACCCTGGGGTTTTATTTGATGATTTTTTTTTTTTAATAGAACTTTTCTCTATTAAAATGCCTAATGCAGTAGAAGCTACACAGTCTCCCAAATGAACAGAATAAAAATGAAATCTTCAACTTGTCTCAACATGCTAAGCAATAGCTCCAGTTCCAAAAAAACCACTATAATCACAAAGAATTACAAAACGACTGGAACAAGGGATGAGTTTTTTGAAGGAAAGTGCTTTCAAGAATGGCAAAAGATGCAGATTTGCTGCTGTCAGGTGTGTTTTCTCCCCCTTTTTTTGTGTATGCTATGACATGATGCATCACTATACCAGTTACTCAACAGACATAATTTCCCTTTACACAGTAAGGGAAATACTGTGCACTGTGCAGGATATAATTCAACATTGATTTTGGACAACAAAAAGAACTGGGAGCAACAGAAATATAACAAGAATTCCTAGATCACATTCTTATTTTTGTTGCTTTTTGCTGGTAGAAATACGTCTTTAAATAGAAATTTACTTTTAATTTTAAATTGTTTGTTTTTTCCTGAGGTTGAAAATATATAAACCAAAACTATTTTTAAGTTGACTTCATTTTCACAGTAGAAATCTTCCTTAAGCATGAATTATGTTATCTTACAGCTATGATGGAGCTTAAGAACAGCAGAAGATATCAGACACTTGTACGAGCATCTGGGAGAGCCTAAGTGAGAAAAAAGTATTACTTAAAAGCAGAAAACCTGGCCTATATTACAGCTAAAAAGTAGAAAGAAAAAAGTAAATCATACTGTCTCACTAAGCTAACGATCATAGGAAACAGCCTTTCCTACTCTTTTTGTTTGGTTGGGGTTTTTTGTTAAAGATTTTTTAGGGGGGTGGGGTGGTTGGCTGGTTTGTTTGGGGTTTTGGTTTGTTTGTTTGTTTTTTCTTAGGCTTGTTTGTTTGTTTGTTGTTGTTTTTGTTTTTGTGGGAGGTTCGTTTTTATTTCCTGGAATATTTAACTATGGGAGTTTAAACTCATTAAAAAAACAAACAAACAAACAAACAAACAAAATGTTTTGCTGTCCTCATGTACATATCTAAATGTAATTTGGATGTCTAAGCTGCCACCACAGTCAGAGATCTGTTGCAATGCAATTCCTGCTGATGCTACACCTACGGACAGAAATATACTCCTGCTTTAGGGGAGTAAAGCTCCCTTCCTGGGCTCCAGTGCAGTAACTTGGTCTCCATCAACTCCAGTGGGATCTTAGAACCTAACTGAATCCAGGCACTAATTAAGGTGTCTTAATCTGCAGCTGAATCCCACTACTGGAGCTCAATTTATTTGTCAGCATCTTAGAGAATTGTTAAGTTTGGTAAAGATCTCTAAGATCACTGTTTTCAACTGAAAGAGGGTCAGTTTAGATTGGCTATTAGGAAGAAATTCTTGGCTGTGAGGGTGGTGAGGCCCTGGCACAAGTTGTTGAGAAAAGTTGTGGATGCCTCATCTCTGGGAGTGTCCAAAGTCAGGATGGACAGGGCTTGGAGCAACCTGGGACAGTAGAAGGTGTCCCTGACCATGGCAGGAGGATAGAATTGGATGAGCTGTAAGGGCTCTTCCAATTATATATGATTGGATTCTATGATACTGTTTTGGATGATCATCGAGTCCAACCGTCAACCCAGCATCCTCACCAAACATCAAGTCCTTTAAGATAGCTCAGCTTTGCCTCCTGACCAGCTGAGGAGCTGAAGAGGAACAGGTCCTATACCAAATCTGCAAGTCTCCTGTGGGCATCTCAAACACCCCGTGTATCTGAAAAAACAACACTGGGTATTTAGGCAGCTGTTCTGAGCACTAAATATCCTTATATCAACATGGAGAGCATCCTGCAGAAGATCATATATTGTTCCATGGTAGGATGTCATAGAAAATCAGAGTAGTGGGAAGTGCAGGGGTTATAATGCCAGAACAAGTTCATTTCAGAGAAATTATTCACGGCATCACATTCTGAGGTCATCATACCTCATTTGTTTACCACTAAAAGAACACAACAAATAAAGGTGTTGAAAAAGCCTAGGAGCAGGCGATAAAGAAGGTACATGCAGCTTACTTGGAAGAGTGTCCACATAGATCTCCCAAAGACTGGAACATGAAAAGGTCCTATAATTTACAGGACAACTCCATTTGTGTTAACTCTAGGGTGTAAGACCAGGCTGTAAATAAGATAAATAACAAAACTTTCCAGGCTTTGCAAAAAAAACCCCTCCTCCATATCTATTTTTATGGTTTCTATTCCATTGCTTTCCTCTGCACCCTTTACCAGGGATTATTCTATCTAATAAATTTCATGTAGTCATAGCAATGTTTGCAATTTAAAAATTTAACAGATTTGAGCCACAGCTGCACTAGCCTGGCAAGCCAGACCAGCTTCGGGTAACAAGATTTATTTTCCTTGTGTGCTGCCAAGTCAACCTGAAGACAATGTTAATAGAAAAGGTCACAGACTGATAAGCTGACATGTCTCTAATTCTTCAGGACAAATCCGTGGACGGTGAATTGAAATGCTACTCTGCAGCTCCTCAGGGGCAGAGGCATTAAAGTTAAATGTTACAGATGTGAAGGAACGGCAGCAAGCATGTTTGGTTTGCAAAAGAGCTTATGGCTGTGGTGGTAGGAATGCAGGAGACACCACCAGAATTTATTTTCTAGGCTAAAGGATATTTTAAGGACACACTGCAACCACCTCAATGGAGTGCAGATTCATCTGCCAGCGTGCAATTGGTGGTGGTCAAGAATGGCACAGTTCACAGGTAGAACAGATCACTTTAGAAGAAAGATCTATTTTCTCTATTTGTCCTAACATAGGCTTTGCAATGTGCAGAGCAGAGGAGATGAAAGAAAATGGAAAGATAGTCCTCTGCTTCAGGTGGTTTAAGGCTTCAGATGTCCCATCTGGAGATCAGTTGCTTGTCTAATGTTCCAAAATTCACCATATTAATATAAAGTGTACTTCTGCCCACAGTGGTAATTGTTACTCTATTGAACTGGGACAGGGAAGTGCCAAGGTCCAGAACAGAGTAATCTCTGTTATTAAATGGTTGGAAGAGCCCGTGGTGCAATCCACCCTCTGCTAAACAATTTGTGGATACAATTTGTAATTTAGGACAAGCCAGTGTCTGTTTTTGACAAGCATTTTTGGTAGGACAAGGGGGAATGTTTTTAAGCTGAAAGAGAGAAGATTTAGATTGGCTACTACGAAGAAATTCTTCCCTGTGAGGGTGGTGAGGCCCTGGTACAGGTTACCCAGGGAAGATGCGGCTGCCCCATCCCTGGAAGGCTCAAGGCCAGGTTAAACATGGTTCTCAGCAACCTGGTCTAGTGGAAGATGTCCCTACCCATGGCAGAGGGTTTAAAATAGAGGATCTTTAAGGACTCTTCCAAACCAAATCACTCTGTGATTCTCCAATTTTAGATTTGTTTGGAGAGTAATGAAGGTTATAGGATGGAAGCAGATGGTTCTATTCCAGCTGGTCTTAGCGACAGAACAATCCTGGATTGGTTTAACTTACTAGTCCAGACAAAGAAAGTGGCAAGAAGGACTATTATTCTTTCTTCAGATTGTTCATCTGTAAAGAGTTTTCAGATGAAGGTTCTGGAAACAGCCGCAGAAGAAATCTATATTTGGTCTTTCTCAAGACTGATAGAAAATGAAATTAGGCTTTGCTTCTTTTCCCATGGAGATAAACCAGAATCTGCTATACTCACCCTTTTGGTTTTGTCTTCTGCTTCAAGTGAACACTTGGTGGCTCAAATGCAGTATATCCTCAGAGAATGTTAAAATTCAGCATGAGCAAGAACAGCCCTTTTTGACCATAGATTGAACACGATAAAGAAATGTGAGGTATTACAACCAGAATGGCATGACTAATTCGTATGACTATGGCGGCTGCTAAGGACACTTTTTCTAGTGTAACTCAGGGGAGACTAACGTGATAAACTGCCCTCCATTTTTTTTTTCTTTTCTTTTTGCCCTGCTCTCAATCTGAAAGACTGACACAGTATAAGTAAAGGATAATGAAGAAGTTCTGCATTAATTATTTCTGTTGATTCGTGCTAAGGCGTACTAGCAAAGATCAATGTCTTATTGTGCTCCACGGTGTACAAACACATCGTAAGGGACAGACACAGCTATAAAAAATTTGCAGTAATAGAATGCCTACGTGAAATGAGAAATACATGCTAATATTTTATTTCCAATATAAGCTTTAAGAGGAATAATCTATCACAAGAACCAGCCTACAGGATGAATGCTGGTCACCTCTGAATAGCCATCTTCTGAGAGCACAGGTGTAGGCAATGGCAAGTGGGGCAGAAGACTGACTTGACAGAGCAGCAATCTTCTTTTAGAACTCAGACACCAAGGAAAAATGCGTGGCCACTGTAGGCAAGAATAGGTGACACAGCAGGACTACATGGATGCTGTTCACCACAGCAGGGAGAACATCTGTGAGCCCAAAACTCTTGCAGAGTTCCAGCTGGCCAGCACTGGGAAGGACAACAAAAAGGGCTTTTTGAAAGAAGTTAATAGCAAATGGAGGATCAGAAAGAACAGTGGTCTGTTACTTAATAAGGCAGGTTACTTCCCACAAAGGGACACAGACAAAGAACATCTTTTAATGCCTCTTCTTCCCCTTGTCTTTAACACGGATGACGGGTGCTGGGAACCCTGGATCCTTGTCTTGGAATACTGGGATTGTGGGGATGATAAATCCACAGCCAAGTCTGAGACTTGCTGCTCCACCTCGATGCACGTAAGTCTATGAGGCCCATGGAATTCATCCCAGAATATTCAAAAAGCTGGCCAATGTTATTGCAGGACTGCTCCCTGGGGCAGTGTTCACAACACCGAGCCTGTCAGAGTTGGAGGAACATCTGGAGCTCTTACGAACAGGGTTTAGTGAAACTATCCTCTCAGGAATAAGCAGTTTAACTCAGTGACCCTTATGGGTCCCTTCCAACTTGAGATATTCCGTGATTCTATGATTCTAGTGCAAGTAGCCTCAAGCTATCCAAATTCAATTGATTTGTTTCCACGTATAATCATTGGCAGTTTTGATTGGTGAGCACAGGAAAAGGAATCCAGCAGTCAGCTGGGCCTGATTTTTTTTCTGTTTTCTTTTATTCAGCTCAACTAAAACACTCTGATGCACTGAGGCAGACCTCAAATACACAGCCCATTTTCTTTTTACTACCTGAGCACAACCATCTCTCAGGCTGGGGAGAGCTGAGGGGACAGTAGTGCCCCTCACTCCCTGGCCAGTACACAGAGGATGTGGTGACTCCACCACTTCCCTGGCCAGCCTGTTCCAATGCTTGAAAGCGCTTTCCCTGAAAAAAATTTCCCTAATATTCAACCTATACCTCTCCTGGTGACACTTGAGGCTACTTCCCCTCGTCCTGTCACTTGTTACCTGGGAGAAGGGGCCGAGCCTCACTGCTCTACCAGCCTTCAGGGAGTTGTAGAGAGCGGTGAGGTTCCCCCTGAGCCGCCTTTCCTCCAGGCTGAGCTGCCGCATCTCCCTCAGACCGGTGCTCCGGAGCCTTTCCCGCTTCAGGTTCCCGCGGCTGCTCCCGCCCCGCCTCCAGCTCTTCCCGCTGCTCTCCACGTCCGGTCCCCTGCTGGTGTCACGGAGCTTCAGACAACGGGGGAGCTGCGGAGGGGCTCCGGGCCCCGATCCGGGCGAAGGGGCAGCGGTTCCGGCCAGACCCTCCGGCTCCGCCGCCCCCGCCGCTCCCCGAGAGAAGGCGTCGCGCCATTCCTGGGCCGCAGGGAGCCGGGCGGGTGCTGAGCCTGGGGCCGGCTCCGTTCTACGGACCTTTAGCCCCGCTCCCTCCCCGAGGGGCCGCGCATGTGTTTGGAAAGCCGCCCGGCAGCCCCCGAAGAAAAGGCCCGAGGGGCCGAGATCGGGCGGTGTGGCCGTGGCTTTCCCGGCTGCCATGTGCATCACAGGGGCAGTGCACGGGCAGCCTTTTGCACTCCGGCGCCAGCTGCCCCGGGACACTGATCCCGCCAGCACCAGGCTCACCTCTTGCTCGGGGCTCCACGCCTGCTGCCCAGGATACCACCCAAGATCACAAAATCGTGGAATGCTCGGGGTTGGAAGGGACCTTCAGGTTCCTCTAGCTCTAGCCCGCTGTGCTATGGGCAGGGACACCTTCCATCAGCCCAGCTTGCTGCAAGCCCCATCCAGACTGGCCTTGAACATTCCCTGGGATGGGGCAGCCACAGCTGCTCTGGGCAATCTGTGACAGGGCCGCAGAACTCTCACAGTAAAAAGTTTTTTCTTAACACGCAATCTAAATCTCTTCTAATACAAAACTGTTCCCCCTTGCGCTACCACTCTCTTCCCCTGTAAAAAGTCACTCTCCTTGGCTGTTCCTAAGCTCCCATTGAAAAAATTCCTAAGCCGCAGTGAGGAGCCTTCCCTTCTCCAGGCTGAGCAGATCCTGCTCTCTCAGCCTGTGTTCGTAGCAGGGCTTCTCCAGCCCTCTGATCATCTCCATGGCCTCCTCTGGGCCCGCTCCAACAGCTCCCCATCTTTCCTGTGCTGAGGAGCCCAAGCTCCTCACACAGTGCTCCAGGTGGGCCCTGCGGAGGGCAGAATCAGGGGAGCAGAACTGTCTCCCTCAACCTGCTGCCCATGTTTCTCTGGAAGCAGCCCAGGTTTTGATTGGCTTTGTGGGCTGTGCATGCCCACTGCTGCCTCATATCCAGGCTTTCATCCCCCAGAACCGACAAGTTCTTCTCAGATTTGTGAGAGATGGAGTAATATTTTGCTGCAGTCGAAAAGGTTATTAAGTAAAAGAATGAAAGTTGTTGGTTCTGTTCTCTATGTGTAGTTATGTCTGGTTTGAATTTGTTCTGGTTAATCTGTTGGGTGATGATGAGAGCTGGGAGAGGGGCCGGGCTGAAGATCTGACCACAAAAGGAAGGAGGATGAGAGGGGAGGGGACAGAAGAGTAGGCGGTCGGGAGAGAATGTAAGTTCCTGAGTACCCATCCAATGGGAAAGGGGACAGGGACCGCCCCTGGCCGCGAAAGAGTATAAAAAGCAGCCATATTGTTGGAGGGAGTGTGTGTTCTGCTCTCGAGGGAGAGCAAAATGCCCCGGCTCACGTGAATCGTTGCAAATAAACAGTTTTCTTTTGCTTCCACGACTTTGTCCCCATTTAATTGTACGTGAAAGTTAGTTTATTTCAGCATCACACTCAGGGAAGTCACGAAGTCCCTGGCAGCACCGTACAAGCACAGGGGTCAGCTCCAAGGGAACTGATCCCATCTCACCGCAGGAGATCTCAAGGGGCAAAGCATCCCTGGGTCAAATCACCCAATTTTGTAGTCGAGCAGGGTTCAGGGGAGCTTCATCCCTCTATGTAAATGGGGGCCTATTCCAGAGCGATGGGTCTGCATTTGTGAGTGTTGGGCCCCTAAATGTCCTGGCCTTCACAGAGCTAACGTTATCTTTCTGTATATTGGGGAATTTTATCTTTATTAATGTTAGCAGATGGTTAAACTTTTTAGGACAACTGATACCACAGTACCTCTGAATCTTTATGAGTTAAGATCAGCAGTTTGATTAATGAGAATTTTTACTGCTTTCATCTTGCTTTCTGGCTTTTCTTGGTCTCTTCAGTGGCTGTTTGCAATTTCCTTTTGCATCAGGCTTTTTAGGGGTGAGCATGAGGTGGGTCACTTGGCATTGAAATCAGGAAGTTTCTTCATCCCAAACCTGTTGTAACAAATTAACTAAGAAAGAGTTAATTTATGGGAAGCAACTCATACCACATTCATCTCAGCTGCGTGGCACAGCCTGTTCTGCTTCCATACTTAGGCAAAACATTCAAAATTTAACAAGCATTAGAAAAAAGCAAACAAACAAACACATGCAAAATCCAAAATACTGGGAGCAAAACCACCTAAAATGAATGATTCACATAAAATAAGTGAAGGAGCTAT
This sequence comes from Eulacestoma nigropectus, assembly GCA_013397775.1. Lineage (NCBI taxonomy): Eukaryota > Metazoa > Chordata > Aves > Passeriformes > Eulacestoma > Eulacestoma nigropectus. Next base: position 90,094 of record VZTE01002392.1, read on the forward strand.
CTAGTGTTACATCACTTGCTTTTCACATTATTTATTTCTCACCATCTCTTTAGTGTCTGTTTTCTGTTTTCCATACGTCTTGACAGTTGCTATCTAGCCAAAGACTTCTTTGAAATCTGAGAAATACTCATGCTGGGGAAAACAGCATTTCAGTAGTAATGGCGAAAAAAATCAAAGCTCAAACAAGAAAATGCAAACCTCCCCCCCGCCCCTACAATTTAGAAGACATTTCAGAAGAAATTTTACAACTATCCATGCATGTTATAAAGTATTTCCATTAAATTTTGTTTTTCACAGAGTGAGAAAATGGTACTACAATGACTTTACAGGAGTGGATCAGACCAGAGTCTCATCCCAAACATTTAGCTACAAGCAAAATTTTAAAAAAAAGTTGTACTTATACTTTGGTAATATAGATCCTTCTGTCATATACAGCTACCTCGATTTGGCCTTTGCATCATTAATTGTTCTTCTGTGAACCACCAAATTAATTAGTTAATTGATGTTGTACAATTGTTGTGTTTCATGTGAGGTTGTTATTTAAAAGCCACTCCAAAAAGCACAAGCTAACCCCAAGCACCCCACGGAGTAGCTGTTTTCCCCATTTCAAAAGAGTTCTAACTTTAATGTAATTATTGTTGATGAATGTTGCTTATATTCAAAAGTTCCTTGTTAAAGTCACTCTCACGAGCATAAGCTGACCCCGAGCAATCCCCACAGAGTGATCATTTCCCCCATTTTCAAAGATCTTTGAATGTTCTGCCAGTTCATATAAACTATTTTAAGTTTCTACCCTTCAAGTATCAATTCCATAAGTTTAAGGTTATTGTTAATTATATTGTTGTTCATAAGATTGTGTTCCAAGGTAAAAACTTTATTTTAACAGCAAAATACATGCTTTACTAAAATATAAATTCCAGCGTCAGGCTGACTTGGCTGGGTTCCATAACTGCCATTTTCTAAAAATAGCTCCTCATTGCCCACCTGTAACTGGGCTCCATGGAAACCCGGAATACCGATGAGGTCCTTTCCCGCCTTTAGCAGGGAAGGATTGCCTCACCGGATAACTCCACCAATCCAGCGGGACCATGGAGGCTGGGCAAGGGGAGGAGCCACCACCATATAAAAAGCCCTGCACAAGGCGGGACCTCGCTTTTTTTGCCAACTAGTGGTTGGGATGCCCAGAGCCGAGGAGCCTGGCCTATATCTCTATTGGAGACTTTTCTAATTTTCACTAGAGCCTCAGTTTTACTGCGACTCCCCTCGGCACTGTACAGCTCCCTGTTCCGGGCAGCCATGCGGTGGCCCTGGTGTCTTATCCCCGCGTTCCCAGGTGTTTTTATTGCAGTTATTTTTAAGGATCCCTTTTCTTTTGCTTTTGTTGTGGAATAAACATTTTTAATTTTAACAACAAAAGCGAGTTGTCTCGTTTTTGACACTTCCATAGTTATGTTTTCTGCATTTTTACACCTGATGCATGGTAGCTGTTGAAAAGAATAATTAGACATAGAATACTCAGACTTTGAGATCATAGAATCAAAGAATCACAGAATGGCCTGGGTTGGAAGGGCCCTTAAAGTTCATCCAATTACAACTTCTGCCCATAGGAGGGACACCTTCCACTATCCCAGGTTGCTCCAACCCCCCATGCAACCTGGCCCTGGACACTTCCAGGCATGGGGAAGCCGCATCTTTTGTGGGCAACCTTTGCCAGGACCTCACCACCTTCACATTGAAGAATTTTTTCAAAATATCTAGTCTAGCTACTCTGTTTCCATTTGAACCCCTTCATCCTTGTCCTGTCACTCCAGGCCCTGTAAATAGTCTCTCCCCATCTTTTATATAGGCTCCTTTCAGATACTGGGAGGCTGCAATTAAGTCACCTCAAAGCCTTGTCTTTTCCAGGCTGAACAATCCCAATTCTCACAGCCTTTCCTCATAGCAGAGGTGCTCCATCCCTCTTACCATCTTGGTGGCCTCCTCTGGGCTCGCTCCAAAAGGTCCAAATCCTTCCTGTTCTGGGGATCCCAGAGCTGGAGGCAGTGCTACAGCCTGGGTCTCACCTTGACCAGACAGGTGGAACTACTCTCAGCCTTGTGTTCACACAGCTTTGGATGTAGCAGTAGTTGTAAGTAGTAGAAGTAGTAGTAGTAGTAGTAGTAGATGTAGTAGTAATAATAATAATAATAGTAATAATAGTAATAATAGTAATAATAATACCACCCAAATAACATTGCATATAATTTTTTGGTTTTCACGTGAGCAGAATGGAAATCACAGTGTACTTATCAGCCCATTACCTGTTGGGAATCACAGGATGTTTGCCAGGGTCTCGAATAGGCACACATTGGTGCAGCGTCAGGATGTCCTACATTCAGTATTGTAAGATGCCTTTTACTTCAAGACATACCTACAGGCACACAGTGAAAAACTGACTACTAATGTTCTGTTTTCTTCTTTGTTTCCTAGTTTGTGTCTACAACTGCCAGGAAGGATAAAAACCTGTTGTGGGCAGCTACTGCCTTAATTTAAAAATAATAATTAAATTATGTGGTCATCATCTGAAGCTATGACTCAGTTTCCATTGCTGCAGTAGTGCTCATAATTTACTGTACTCTTTTATTAATTACATTTGCCAGGTTTTATCAAGAGGACATTCACTTTTGCTTTATACCCAGAACAAAAGGAAGAATTTCAGTGAGTTAGGAAAAGTTTCATTTGGTGCATATGTGTAGGAGACAGACCAGAGTTTGGACTTCTCTGAAATGTTGCCATAATAGCAGCCTACTGTACTTTTAGGCTGTCAAGAATAAAAATCATTTGTACTCTGTATCTCCACAGCACAGACAGCAAAACGTATCTCTAAGGCAAAAACTCTGTAAATAGCTGACTTGACTGATCTATATTCATTCTCCTGCATGTTTTACAGCTGAATTGAGTGCTAGCTTGCTAATTTACAGCCAACAGTGCTTAATTCCACCCAAGAAGTGCAGACCACCACTGTGAGAAAGAGCTAAAAAAAATTTTGAACACAGTGTAAGCATTATTAACAGTTCACATTCACTTCTTAAATTCATGTGCAAGTCAAATGGTGCACACAAGCACAAAATCCAGCCGTTGGCTACTCAGAATGAAAAGGCATGTCAATTCAGTGCCAGAGTGTGCTAACAGATTGGATTTTGCAACTTTCAGCCCTTCTCTGGCTGTTTCAGCCCCTTTCTGTACACTGATCAACATTATTATGAGCCACACTTTGTTACTGAACACAGATTGGTTCTGTTTACATTGATCAAAATCATAAAGAATTTCTCTGGGACTGATCATTTTCTCTGTGTATGTTAATATCTTCATTAATAAAAATACTAAAATATTTTAAATTAATTACAAAATTAATTTTTAAATTAAAATTTTTAATTTTTCAGTTTGCAGCCAGCAGAAAAAAAACACAGCTGAATAGCAGAAAACAGAAAGGATTCAGCATTCCTGCAGATAAATCACAAAAAAGTTGTGATTTTGAGGTGAAATATGCAGCTGCATAATTGAAAAGAAATTTGTAAGCCACTTTTACTGGTTGGAAGACTTTTGCTGTTGACTCTAAGCAGCACTTAGTGTTGTGCTTAATCATCTGATAAGGATCTTCAGAATTTCATTTAGGGTCATGTCATTACATTATAGAGTATTGCGAAACAAACAAGTATATGCCAATCTGTCTGTGTTTTGTGCTAGTACTTGCTTGGCAGTGGAATATTATGTCCCATTACATCAATTATTAACCAGCATTTGAGATATTCTTCTTTCAATGGCCTTTTTAATATCAGTTAGAGTGAAAGAAGGTCTAACGTGAATGGAAGAGTCTGACCCTTTTGCTTTTGGAAAAACACTTTGTGGCAGGACGTGTCTACCCTCTCTCTACCATAGATAGTTGGTGCATATGGAAGAGAGAACCCAGGCAGGTTATCACAGTCCCAGCATGGTGTCATCTCTGGTGCCAAAAGGGCTCAGGCCCCCAGCGAAGAATCAACATCTTAGTGTGGAGAGCAAATCTGGGAAGAGATGAAAGAAAAATAAATCTTCCTGACTGAGAGACACTGTTTTACGACTGTAAAAGCACACACGAATTGTCACAGAGGCAGAAGTCTCCTACACACATCCTGATAATGTGCAGGACTTCTTCCCAGAGTTTGGACGCAGATTCCACGGTTCCTTTCCTGGGAATTGAGGGAAAGGGTTTCAATGTGTGCTCCATCACAATTGGATGGTAAGAAACATCGGATCCTAAGTTATATTATTTCTTTGCTAGCTGTAAAATTAATGGTACCTTTAGCCCCGCTCTGTATGTATTTACTAGTAGTCTCTTTTTGTCTTATTCCTGTGTAGTAATAGTCTGTTTAAAGTCTTACGTCTGTTAGTTTTTTGTCTATTAAATGAATAATTCATTTTATAATAGACCAAATCAGCCATTATTAAAGAACTGGCGAACGAGAGTCGATTTCGGGGCGCTGGCCACCTCAATAAAGCTAGTGCCTGCTGCCAGAGGCCGAGGCAAAAGGCAGGGACTTATCTAAACCCCTCACATCTATTCATAACACACCTGACACTTCAACAGTCTGAGATGAAGACCCTGTGCTGTGTCAGCAGGGCACAAAAGCCTAGCACAAGTTTGTACACACTGTTCTTATTTATATCTGCTGACAGAGTTTATGAGTTTGGTAAGGCATTGGCTCTGGCAGCATCCCTGGCCCACGCCTTTCCCATTCCCAAGCTGTTGTCTCTCAAGCACCTGAACAGGCTGTTAAAGGCTTGAACACCTTCAATGCTACCTTGATACACTTTCTTCTATCTCTGCAGGCTCCTTCTTGGAGTTACTCCACGGACCTGGTCCCTCTGCCATTTTTTAAAACTGAATTAAATACTTCAGAATGACATTGGTGACTTCATGAATAGGCTATTGCTTAAGGTGCATCCCACAGTGATGGTGGCTTGGAGAAGGGAATTCCCACTTAGAGGGACAAATGAAGGCTATGGCTGTCTGAAGGTGGGGGGAAAACTCAGGCTTCTTTTCATAGTGTTTTGTTGTTAGTTTTCTTTATTTCTATTTTCTTAGTATGTTCACTCTCAGTGAGCGTAGTCAATGCACACGGAATGGGCATGAAAGTGGACTTGTGCAGGCATTAAATGGGAAGGGACTGTCTCTTGTTGAGTTTATTTCCACTCAGCTGTCGAGGGTTGGGGATCGCTCACCGTACCCTCGGCGCCGCTCCAGCCGAGCCGCGCACGCTCAGCGAGCTATCTGAGGTCCAGGTCCACCTTCGAAACCCGCGGCGAACGCTGCTCAGGCTCTCCACAAAGGGGCCTTTGCCAAGCGCCTTTCCCTTCCCCCAGGGAATCCTCGCAGGACGCCGGTCACTGGCGCTTTGAGGAAGGCTTTGGCCCACAGGCTTTCTCCAAGCGTAACAAAGAGATGGCAGAGCCGGAGATTAAGGGTGCGGGAGGGGGTCTCCCGAGCTCTCGGTTTATTGAGGGAAACTGGGAGTGGTACAGGCAGGTAGGCAGGTGAGAAGTCTCGAGGGAGAGAGCCCTCGAGCACGGGTGTGCACGGGGTTTTAAGGGGAGGTAAACGGGGAGGGGTTTAGGGGTAGCAGCCAATGGGGTGTCAAACAGGGGGACATCGATCAGGGTAACAACCCATAGTGCAATACAATGGGAGGGGTTACAACAACAGAGCCAATCACGAACCGAAGAATACAGAAACTTCTAGAACCGGCGGAGGGAACAACTGGGTAAAACCGCCCCTTCTCCGCCCAGTGGGCGGGGCCTACGCCATTGCTTCATAAGTAGGTTCCTCCTCCCAGGAGGAGTCTGTTGAGGGGGTGGGGCTAGGAGGGGCAGGGGGCAGGTCCCGGTGAGCAGGGGGCTGCCCCTCCACACTCAGCTGCAAAGAAATTGCAGCAAAAGGAAGGATTAACTTGGTGTTAAGATGGAGCTGTGCAAATATGACCCTCTTAATCAGTGAAATGTCCAGAATATCTGGAAACAGATTCTAGTGGTTCTCTGAAAAAAGTAAAATACAGTTGTTTCCTGTTTCCACCCCTTTAGCCATTGCTGGCTTGATGGAGGTGATACTGAGCCCACACTGCTGATTTTAGGATCTGTAGAAGATTTAGGCTTACAAATCCTGCTGCTGCTGGAGTGCCTGGACTGAACACTGTGCTGGGGAAACACCTCCCAGGTACTTGAAACTTGCTGCAGTGTTCCTGATGGGAGCCACTGTAAAAAATGGCAAAATATAACTCATCTGAACCTTAGGCTTAATTTGTACTCCAACAGAAATGCACAACAATGTTGTGTTCTTCATATACTTCCCAAGTTATACATATGCTAATTAATATGCTATATAATATGCTAATAAATGGTGGCAACAGAAGTTATACTGAGATTTCTGCTGTTTTTCTCTTCATAAGTCTGTAAACAGCTGCCTTCCTTGGCTGCAGTGTGTCTCACAAGAAGCCATTGTAGAAACAGAAAGCATGAAGCTTTGCAAAGCCTGAGGCACCAGTTTCTCTTTAATCTCACTCTTATGATGTCATGAACCCTGGAAGTGGCCCCCAATGCCCTGGGGCTGTTATCCAGACAAGTGAGGGATACCTGTACTCTGGTTTAGCCGGGCTTATTTCCTCAAGAATGATGGTGTGTCTGAAAGCTGAGAACAAATTATGCCTCATTTGTTCTGCAAGATTGTGCTGGCAACCACCTTTCCCACCCCCTCTGCCTCTGTAAGCTATATATATGTCAGCTGAGATGTATAGGCACTGGATACAGATATACATTTACGTATTAAAACATTTTTTATATATATGAATATATTAAAATATATAAATGTTTTTATGAATACGTGCATACCAAACAAGAACAAGAGCTCATATCTGTGCCTCATCAGATAGGCAGAGCTGCCAAAGAGCTGAGTGCTTCTTACTATTGCATGGAGAGACTAATTAAACACTAATGAGAAATGAGGATATCAGGAAGCATCTTGGCACAACCACTGCTGGAAACCATCTCTGCACTCTTTCAAGCTTTTCCCATTGACAGGCTGCTGAGGTTTGGCTTGTGGGATTCAGCGTGAGATCCCTGATAGAGTGGGTTCGCTGGAGGATGATAAATCACAGGTATCTTGAGTCTGGAAAAAAGGTGTCTTAGCAACTCTCTTCAAGCTCATGTTGGCACACAGGGGAGACATTCAGGATGTGGTTGGTTGTGAACAGATTTACACAGGAACATCCTCAGCGCTAGGCAGTAATGTCCACTAATATTTTGCAGGCAACATTTTATTATAAATGGCAAATCATTATCTCCTCTTTTGGTATTCAATGTAATAACATTTATCATGTTGAGTTATTTTGGTATTCATGGGGATGTCAGATGCAATTCCATAGGAATTACTGTTAGAATGAATGCCCACTAAATTACAATGGAATTAATATGAAATTAGATATTACGGTAACATTATTATCAAAAGAGGTCACCGTGATTGATGTGCTGTTCAAATGAGGATACCAAAAGGAATTACAGTCAGACCTGATTAATCCAAATCAGTTATCAGACTCCATTTTTATGCAGATTACAATACATTTTCAGACTGATAAATCAGCCAGAAATACTGGTAAAGAGATGTAGACCGCTGCCAAGTTTTCCAAAGAGCTCTACTTCCATATACTTCAAAATGGGATATTGGAGAAGCCAAATTGCACCTAACATTAAATAAATTAGTGGAAAATAAGAGTGATTTTATTCTTGATTTGGATTATGGAGATAATTTTGTGACTTTTAGATAATGGTGGAGGAGAAAATATTAATATTCTGTTGGCTCATTTGGAATAAACACAATTTGCCTGCTTTCCTATGATCTGTGTTCTAGGAAGTCTCTTCCAGTCCTGTGTTACAAATTCCCCTCCCTATGAAATTATGAAAGATGTAAGATCTTCTGTTTTGTTCTACAAAGAGCCCATGGGCAAGGACATGAACCATCAGTCCACTGTCAGACAACTGAGATTGGCAGGTTGGGCATAGACCCCCAAAGATATTCACACTTTTAATTCTGATTTCACTTTTCTGGAGAGCTTGGCACCCCACCGTTTTACACCCGTTTGATTGGACTCACCTCTTTGCTTCTCACGTCACAGCTGTTGACCTGATTTTCGTTCACTGGGTGCCAATAGTGCAACACCCTCTGACTGTGTCCAGCCCTTTGATGAAAGAATCTCTTCATCTCTGAATAAAGTCGGTGTTTTTCACTAACAGAAACAACACATTTCTTGCCAGCTACACTTGTGCCACGGTTGTCATCAAAAGGTGCTTGTCAGCAAACAGTGAATTAGAGCCAGGGAACATCATGCAAAAATTAGAATTATTGCTCTGTGGGTTGATCTGAGCATTTTCCACAATAAGAACAACGGATTAGTTTTCCTTAGTGGGAACTTTTTAAATATTTGGCATGCATCATTACCTGCATCCCACTGATTTGCATTGGGACTTTTTATTTTTTTGAAGTCACCTGAAGACTTCAGGTGTTTTCCTTACCTACACTTTCTTTTCATGGAAAGATATGCAATGCAATTAGAGGAGAAAATCCTACTATTTCAGCATCCAAAATTATAAGTTTTATGTCTATCAGAAAATAAGTATGAACACTTGTTCCATGAAGACCCTGTGTAGATATAAAAGCTGAGAGAGCTGGGGAAAGAAAAAAAAAGAAGAGTTTAACCGCAGCTTTTCATGCAGACAAATTACCCCTTTGAGCAAGGATTTGTGGCATGAAGATGAAAGAAAATGCATATACTGCAAAATATGCAGGTGGTAGAAGACATTTTTAAGCTCCAGTTACACCAGGTGTTTTATACTTTGATTATCTTTATCTGTCCAGCCTCTGAATTAGGGGTTAATTACTGAGAGTAAATAGGCACTTTTAGACAGAGTGCCCTATCATGGCTTTTTCAGCTGATCAGCACTGTAGCAGAGAGAAAAATTCCGTGTCTCAGGTTGGAAAAGACCACAATATTCCCTGGGTTTTGTTAGGGATTCATTTGCTTTATGGAACTGCAGGTCTGAAGCTGAAACAAGTGAGGAAATTCAGTTCTCATTACATGTGGCTAAAGACCGTTTCCAGGACAAACAATGGCACAAAGGTTTGGAATTCCTTAATAGGCAGGAGCAAACCTCAGCATCTCATGTTCTAAATGGTTACAGATAGACAGGTGTTACTCCTTCCCTCCCTTTCAGGATTGGCTGTAGTCCAAGTATAGTTTTCTTTCTTAAGATTTTCTCTGGTGTTTTTCTTAAGATGGGGCTTGGCTTTTGGGGTTTGGTTAGTTGGTTGGGTTTTGTTTGTTTGTTTCTGGGGAGCTGGAGACAATTATGTATTCGTTTTCTATGTTTATTTTTTGCTGTTTGGGTTTTCTTGTTGTTTTTTTTTTGTTGTTGTTGTTTTGGGGTTTTTTTATTATTTTTATTTTCTGGCTATTTTTTTTCAAACATTTTCTATCCCTGTTTTTCTGTGTTAATTCCTTTATTCTGGGTTTTCTTATGAAGAGAAAAATTTTCACTGGTAGATGTGAGATAAAACTATGATCTGACCTTGAGGAAAGCAACAGTGCATCCCATTGTCCTTGTTAACACTAACTCATGTCCATCTTTCTCTCTGAATCTGAATTGCATTCCTGGGCAGTGTAGATGTGTATGGGCCTGACTGCTGGAGGGTGTGTGGATTTATGTTGTTGCAGTCTTTAAATACACAGCAAAATAAAACAATGCATACTTCCATCAAAACAAAGGATTAAAATATGTTGTGTTTTTTTGTTTTTTTTTTTTTTTTGTCCTCAGCAGTGCCAATTTTGCTCATTTGTTTTGTCATGTTCTGTAATAGATGCATGTAAATATCCAAGAGGCATGCCTGAAGCTGACAGGCACTGCACAGGACCTAAGGGTGACTTGCACTTTTAAATCAGCAACTGGAGGTCAGACATCCTTCTCTACACCAATAGTGTTCAACATCCAGCCCAGGAGGTGGTCAAGAGAATTCATTAGGATTACTGAAGAAAATAATTTTGTACTGTTAACAAGCAAAATAAAATAAGCCTTACTCTGGGAAATCAAACATCTGGCTTACACAAATGCATCTGAATTCAGGTGTTTGGACTCTGGAGATTATTCTCACGTCTTATTTTTGGCTGGTCAACCATAAAAATGGGGCAAATTCTTTAATGTATTTTCTGTATTAGCACCATGGTCACCTCTGTTTTGTGAGATGTTAGCAGCAACTATACTGCATCCTCTCCTTCACATAAAAATATTGCAGGGAATTTTATGAGTGTGAAATCCATAGGGTCCTGTTGAAAAACATCCTGAAATGTTTATAATCTGATTTGCATTAAGCATACTTTCATAACTTTTGTGGCAAAGCAAAAACCTCTGCTATAACACTGTGAAATATCTGTAGGAACTTTAATGTAAATGATAGTATGGAACTCAAATTATATATAAAATTATGAAGTCACAGAGTATAATAAAAGTAATAAACTCCTGTTGTAGATTTTTTCTGTTAATTCAAAAATGTTATAGTTCACTATCTGACTATAATGCTTTTCACGTGGGCTAGCTGTTTTTCTTTAAGCAGAAGCATTCTCACAGATAGTTTCATGTGTAGTTTAAGGTATATTTTACTTATAATAAAATAACATTTCAATAAAGTAAAGAAGAATGATATTAATTTTGTAAGTATATGTGAAGAATGTTATAAAAGAGATAAAAAGATCTATTAAATACAGAAAGGTTTAATTTGCTACTAAATTCTGTAGACTGTAAATGAGTTTGCTTCTGTTTGTTTTTATTATGAAAGTGTGTAATATTTCTACAGAAATGTATTAATTTTGCTCCCATTAAATTATGTATCAATTTTCAGAGAGGGTTTGTAGATTATGCTCAATTATATGAAGACTTATGCAAGAGAAAACTAAAGCATAATTGGGATGAAAACTATATTCCTCGATTCAGCAATTTTCTAGTTTGAATTTAAGTTCCTACTTCAAATTCAGCAAATAAAATTCTGTCCTACAAAAAACCCCCAAACAAATAAAGAAATTAACAGAATTGATACTGCTGCTCACCAGGACTACATAAGGCCAAGGATGCCTTATTTTTGAGTCCTTCATCTTTCTGTTCTTTGATCACCTCTCTGGATCATAGCAGGGTTTGGAGCTTACTTGTAGACATTTAATTTGTAGGAATAGCAAAGAGGAAAGCATTATTCTCTGCCTTCTTATTTATGCAAATTCCTGTCTCACAGCAGATGGGATGGCCCAAAGTTTGTCAATAAAGTGAAAGGAGAGAGGTAAAGATTCTTATAGGTCATGCTTTTGTACTTATCAGCAAAGCAGAGGTTCATTCTTATTCCCAACAAATCCTCTGTGTAGAAGAGAGAAAAAAAAAAAATCTTCTGAACTTTTCTGCCAATTCAAAAAGATCCATAATGCAAGGAGCAAACACAAACTGGATTATCATTTTCCAGGTTCCCATTGACTGGCCAGGTCAACGAGAATTGAAAGAAAATTTTTTTCAACAAGTAAACCAGCAAATACCATTTTGATTTGCTCACAGGTTAAATATATGTATTCCCAAAAGCAAAATAAAGGAAAGTATACATATATATGTGAAAGCAAATTAATCTTTTTAATTTTTTTGATAATAGCTGATGTCTGATGAGCCCCCTGTACAGTAACAGAAGTCATTAATGTCTGAAAAGCAACACACACACTTTGCCCTTACAATATTATGAACCAACAAAGGATTCTTGGAAATAAAAAATGTCAGCAGGGGATATTCCTACATATGAGTGAGGAGATCTGTTTCTCCTTCCATTCAAGGGATATTCCAGGAGGTACTAAGCACATGAGCTTGTACATGGAGGAAACACGCCTGATATGCCAAACAGACACCTAGAATGAGATAAGATGCTCATGTAATAATTTATTTTTCTTGGAGCGCCAGGATGGCCTCTGTATTCTGAAATTTATGGGCCAAGCTGTAACTCTGCACTGCTGTTACACACGACTGGATGGAGATGAGTTGAAGAATACGGGTAGCTCTAAGTCGACACAGACTAGAATCAGGCTTTTTGGTTTTTATTCACTTCTAGTCTGCGATGAACTTCTATGGCGTGCCAGGTGTCTGAATTACATTTAATGGAGCAAAAAAGAAAATTCTCAATACATTTTAATGTGTTCTGTGCTTTCCCCAGCTGCGCTTTGCCATTTGTCTGCCAAGTACAACAAAGTGCTTGAAGTTGGAGATGACTGAGTTGGATTTGTGTTTGTTTGTTAGTTGGTTTGGTTTTTTTTTTCCTGTTGTGTTTTTGTTAGTTTACATCTTTTTAATGATATTTCAATCAAGTCTTTACTTTTAATAAGTCTTTACTCTTTTAATAAAAAAGATGAGTTGCCTACCTTACTTTACTCCAAAAACACCCAAAACCAACCAACCAGCACCAACAACAAAACCTTTCACAGCTATTATTGAAAATATTTAATCTAAAAGTCTCATCTACAAGAACTGCATTTAATTACATTTCCACATAAAGATGCTTAAAGAATATATAATTTTATATTGCTTTTTATTTATAAGACAGTTGAAAATCTCTCAAGTACTTGGATATTTACATTTTGAGCAAAGTGCAGTAAATTGAAATGAAAAAGCTTAAAAATTTTCTATTTAAAAATATTATTTGGGGGGATTTTTTCTTGTGCTCATTCCACCTCTAATTACCAGACTGTTGTCATGTACAACATGGAGAGCAGAACTGCAAGGCCTCCATGGGTTACTTAGAATAACTTAGAAATAAGACTGTCACAATAAACGGACTCTGTTGCACATCAAAAGCTTAGAGCAAACCAAATGATTTTTTATACCATTTCACCACATAATAGGTTTGTCCCAAAAATCCTGCATGAAACTGGTTTCACTCCTACTTAACTGAAACCAGTTATTTGAATAAAAACCACAAGTTTTACCCGTGAAGTATCCCCGTAGCATGATGGCATAAAGAAGAGACCAAGCTTTCACTGGCTGCAATATAGCTGCTTTTAAAAATTAAACAGAACTTCTTTAAATGTGTCAGTTCTGCCACCCATCTGATCCCTTTTTCTGTTTCAGAAAAGTTACAGAAAAGAAACAGGCTCTGTTCCAGTGGTCTCTATTAAAGAGCAAGACAAACCATTTGGGCCCAGAGAGAATTAGAGAACTTAAGCAGTACAAGTCCATAATTTATAAATAAATTATTTTATATCTACTGCAGAGATATGCTCAGAATTTTTTTTGCTGAAGAAACCTGTGACTAAAAATTTTGTGGACCATGACCAGTTGAATCCATTCTATAGTTCTATGGTTCTATTCTGGTCTAGAAACTTCTAATGTAAATTTTAGGGAATGCAGATATTTCTGTTCCTGATGAATGAAGGGCAAAATTGCTACCCTGATGTGGAATATAACTTTGCCTTATGTACAAGTGTGCATATGGATAGATGGGTGGATGGATGGATGGATGGATGGAAGGATGGATGGGTGGATGGATGGATGTGTGCACATTATTGGCCAAAAGTCTTTGAGGTAACTAATATATGTATCAGTGGGTGGAAAGAACAGGTGCTTTGCACACCTGCATGCTGGTGAATAGTTAGATATATGTGAAGAATTAGAATATTTTTGTGGGGAACCATCATGAGAAAAGTGTTTCTGTTTTGATGTTTAAAACCTAGTTTCAGTTACTGGGGGTAAAAGAAGTCGAGTCCTTTTTGACTGAAGCGTTTCATCTTGTCATCCCTCACAGTGTTTCAAACTGGAGCATGGCTTTGAAAGGTGTGCTTATAATTTGATCAGAACATGCTGCTAAGCCTGGAATGGACTTTTCTCATTAAGATATTCATTTCACTGGTGAAATTTCTTTTTCTCTCTAGTTTTTCCCAGGCTAAAACATCAATTAATTTAGATGTGTGAAGCTGTGAACATCTCCCCTGTACACTGACAAAATAGCAGAGGTATCATAGAGGATTCTTAAATGTCATGGGCTTTGACCAGGGCCATTTTATCAAGCACGGGCACTAGGAAATGCAAGTCTTACAAACATCCATCTGTCTCCATCAGTACCCATGGCAAATGAGGATAAACAAAGGCATAGGTAAACCTGAATCTTTTCTAGGGGAGCTGAAAGCCAGCAAGAAGAAAAGATGGAGTTACCAAAAGCGCTGCATGACTTCACAATAAACTTCTGCTCAAAAGTCAAAAGGCAGATGCTTTCAAACCCAGATACACAGATTTGAGTATGGATTTAGCTCAAATAAGAACAACAGCTGATTAAATTACTTTCAGTCCTTGCATTTTTTTGGCTTTGATATTACTGAAACTGGAAAGAAGTGGTGATAAGAGGTCTGCTCTGTGCTATTTATGTCATTACTAAAGAATTTGCAGTAAATTTTCTGGAGGTGTCCAGCTAACTTTGCAGATCTTAGTGTTTGGAGATGAGTTTTAAAGGGCCACACATAATTTTGGCCCAATATCCAATGAGGTTGAGATACTAAATATGCTGAGTGTTTACCCATTATGAGCTAAAGTTGCCCTGAAGGCATATTTCAAATTGATATATAGAACAGAAGGCGAGATTAAAAACTAGAAGCAATCTGCTTTAAAATTATAATTAATGTAGAGAGACTAAGGAGCCTCCATGAATTCTGTTGCCTTGAACAGCTTTCTAGAATGCAACATTCCTGTAAGGAAAAGGAATTAAGTGAAAAACAGGAAAAACAATGTTTGGAGTTTTTTGTTTCCCAAGGCTATTTCTTCATTACAGGCATTAAAACATACATGAATCATTCTAGAATATATTGTAGTGTGATTAAAAGTAGTCAGAAATTCCACTTCTCTGGGAAAATGCTAATTTTTATTGGAGGAAAAAAACTAATATATTTACCTAACAAGAAAACCTTTTGTTTTTATAATATGGCCATGGTGTCATGCATACTTGGGGATCTTTTGCTTTTCTTCTCTTCCACCATTAAGTTTTGACGTAAAATCTTTCCCTTCTTAAAGTAAGGAGGATGCTTCAGAGCCGTATATCATTTGGCTGAAGGATGCAGAAAATGTGTAGTCAGGATTGTGAAGCTCCTGAACTTTACCTGTATATATTCATAGAGTATTACTTCCGAATCAAGTGTTTCTTAGGGGAGACAAAGTATATTACATCTTGCCGTCATGAAAATTGTTCTGAATATCTCCAGATCTTCTCCTGGTCTACATTTCTATGATTTGATTTCTCTGGATGTTTTTCAGTAAAATCCACAAATATTGACCTTCAAAAATACCTCTGTGCTCTTTGGGAAAAAAACCCCAAAACCTAGAAGGGATAAAAAGGCAGACTAGGCATCTTATACTAAAGAACCTAAAATCAACCCAACCAACCAAATGACCAAAAAAACCCAGAAAAAAATTCAAGCCAAAACAAACAGAAAAAAACCCAAAAAACACCCCAAACAAACAAACAAATAAAAATCCTAAAAAAAAAACCAAAAAACCCCCCAAAAACCCACAAAACTTTGTTTCCCCATGATGATTTTTTTCATTAACAAAATTAAATCATTGGTCTAGGACTGCACTCAGTCCCAATGCCAGAAGTTCCTGGTGGAACCTACAGACCCGATGACATAGCAAACTTAAAGAGGAAAGAAAAATCTAACAAATGGCAGCAAAATAATCATGTAGGAAATTTCTGATTTCATACTCCAATTCTGGAGAATTAACAGTCAGCCTTTCTTAAAGGCAATCCTGCTTCAGCTCAGGTTTTATGTTTTGTATCATTTTCTGCCAATCCATAAATAGTACACCAATGACAATTTAATAATGTTTAAAGTTCATCTAGATATGCACACAATGACACAAGTACATGCATATTTTGTATATATTTTAAAAAAGATATATATTTAATATATAAAAAATATAAATATGTCTGTGTGTGTAGATTTATATATAGGATTACAGAATGGTTGTGTTGGAAAGGACCTTAAAGATCTTCTAGTCCCACCCCCTGCCATGGGCAGGGACACCTTCCACTATCCCAGCTTGCTCAGAGCCCCATCCAACCTGGCCTTGGACACTTCCTGGGATGTGGCAGCCACAGCTTCTCTGGGCAGCCTGTGCCAGGGCCTCACCACCCTCACAGGATAGAATTTTTTCCTACTATCTCGTTTAAACTTACCCTCTTTTAGTTCAAAGCCATTCGCCCTTGTCCCGTCACTCCAGGCGCTTGTCAAATATCCCTCTCCAGCTCTCTTGGAGTCCCTTTAGGCATTGGCAGGGACTCTATGGTCTTCACAGATCCTTCTCCAGGCTGAAAACCCCCAACTCTCTCTGCCCGTCTCCAGAGAAGAAGTGCTTCTGGCCTCTGAGCATCTTATGATCATCTACATACACACATCTCTGTCTGTCTAATTATTTATCTATCTATCTGATCTTACGTGATCTACTGTGAGAAACTGGAGGTATTTCAGGAGGTCAGAAGTTTTTCTTCATTGGGAGTAGTTGGCTCATCTTCATTTTGGATGTGCAAAATCTACTCTGCTTTATGGGTAATGTTTCTAATCCTTGCCTTGCCCATTACTGTTGTTCACCCTCTTTCCCCAGACACATTTAGTTAAATGGCTATCAACAGCAGACGATTAACGTGAGGAGACAAGGGGATGAGCCAAAACATAAATCAGACAGTAATGCTGTCTTCAGCAGAGAAGAGAGTATCGACCAGGATGACAGCTTCTGTGAACTAATTATCAAAGCAGCATTCCAAAGTAATTGTGAAACAAGCAATATCTTTTTTTTTCCTCCTTTGCTACTTTAGTTAATGACCATATATTAAAAAGGACATGGAAAGGACAGAAATAATAATAACAGCAATAATCTCAATCATGAAAGCAACACAAATAATAACTCTATTTCACTGCCAGTGGCTCTCCTTGTTTATAGCCTCCATCTGCCATGAGCAAATAGTGCAAGAATCTACAATTTCTTCCACAGCCTTTTAATTCCCCTACATATTTCTTCTGTCCACATTCTGTTACTTTTCTTTTGTCTACCTTCTAAGAAACTGTGTTTATGTGACCACAATACATTTCTGATTGTCTACTCTTGCTTCAAGTAAGACATTTTTATGTACAGGCTAATTAGAATAAAGTAGGAAGAGAGGAAAAGAAGGGGTTGAAGTAGATACATTTATATGTTTTTCAAGAGGTGAAATGGCAAGAGAAGAGAGGGCATGCTAGTGCTCTCTCATACAGGCAAAACAGCAAGTTCAAACTCTGATAGATGATTGAAAAAAATGAGAGAGGATAATAAGGTCTGGCTTCATTAGTGCCTCCTTACTAGTTCTGTTCAACAGTAATAATAATCCCTGTGTTCAGAGATAAATGGATCAAAGTCTGTCTCTCCTCGTTAGCCTGCTGTATAGATGAGAACAAAATGACATGCAATATGACTGCAGGTGTGGATATCCAGTGCAGATGAGGTTGTTCCAGAACAGGATTTAAGTTCAGCAAGAGAGCTAGAGGATCTTGGGTCATGGTCCCCAGCACTAACACACAGAGCCCTTGTCACATCAGAAACACAGCATGAAAGCTGCGAGGAGAAAACTTACCATGGCTATACTCACTGTACATCACAACACTCTCTCTAGACATCCACTTTGCATATTAGAGACTTGTAAAAACCCTCAATATTTTAATTTCTACTTTGAATACATAACTAAAATTGCTTGGACTTTAAACTTGGTTCAATGCAGGAACATAAAACATTAAAATCCAAAATTACTTTAAGTGAAATGTTTTAGTGTGTGTGTTTTGAAGACTGATGAGCACAGAGGTTGAATTTGAAATGTAGATTTGAGTTCAGGGAAGAATTACACATTCTCTGCTGACATCCACAGCACCATGAGCCACGCCTACAAGCACTTCAGTTAGCAAGCAACAGAAGTACGGGCAGTTTGGCTGAGTGCTCAGTTTCAGTTTAGACGTGGGATTTTCTTGGGTTCTATAATATTGAATGGAATTATCTACAAAGAACACCAAAAATATATCCTATTTAATGGCATTGGGCCCCTGAGGATCTTGAAATTCAGAACTACCTAAACCTGAAATCATTATTTGTGTGAGTAGCTATTACTCTGACTGATATCAAATGGGAATATTCATCTTCAGAGTGAATATTTCCACCTTCTAAGCAAAACACATGATAATTAGAATTGGTTCTGGTAAATATAGTTACTGTAGCAAAAATTCTGGTAGCTTAAATTAGACATCTTCAATCCTCATGTGAGTGTATATCAGAAGTTTTATTTTTGCGCTATCCCTGATTCTGCCTTTAGCAGACATTTTCTTTTTTTACAAAATAAAATGTTGCAAATAGCAAGCTTGTACCAGTTGAAAATAATTTCCTAAAATTAAATAAATTCAATTTTTCCTGCAGAATGAAGAAAATAACTTAATGTCTTTTAAAATATATTTACTAATGTGTACTAATAACACACCAGATGAAACATGACGGTCACAGCTGAATATAGCACCCAGTCCCAGAATGGCAAACTAGAAACCTGTATTAACATTTTTTAAAATTCAAAGATTTTAAAATTGCGTTATTTCAAGACTGAAAAAAAACCCCAACCAAACTTATTAACTTCCTCCTAAATTAGTTAAGTGAATTTTCCAGTCAATTCACCTCAGTAATGAGGTAAAGATGGCTTTGTATCCATTTGCATCAAATCACTGGATTAACACTCTCATCGCCTCTCCCAAGAAATGTTTCTCTCACAGCTCAGATGTTCACAGGCCTGGAAAATATAATCCAATATAATTTAGGAACAAGCAAAACTATGTCATCATCCTCCTTTCTCCCCACCATGATTCCTTTTGTCATTCCCCTCATTAAGTTCCGTGGAATTTTCTTGGTCCTTGTTTTACCAGAAGTTGAATTTCTGATGTAAAAGGCACCTGGCCCTCAGCAAAATAAAATGCTGTGGCATACTGATCCACTGAACAGATGGAGCAGAGACAGCAAAAATGAAAATATTTATATCGCCTTTGTGCTGCTCTAAGCTTATCACAAAGCACCAGAGCCTGGGAGGAGATTCTTCCCCAGATGCAGGACTTGGTTCCTCCTTTTGTTGAACTTGAGGAGATTCCCATGGGCACAGTTCTCCAGCTGGTCAAAGGCCCTTTGAATGTCAGCACAACTTTGGTGTATCAGCTACTCCTCCCAGTTTTGCATTGTCTGCACACTTGCTGAGGATACAGTTTGTCCCCTCACCCGGGATGTTAATGAAGATGTTAAAGTATTCTCAGCACCAGCCCTAGGAGTCCCTCACCAGTGACAGGCCTGCAGATGGACTTTGTGCCACTGATCACTGCCTTGCAACCCCAGCACACCGGTCAGTTCCATTTCAGTAGCTCACGTTGCACTGGTTTGTTTATGAGGGTGTCATGGAAGACGGTGCCAAAGCCTTGTGAAAGCCTAGAAAAAGAATGTCCGTGGTCCTTACCCAGTCCACTGAGATACACATTTTATCCTAGAAGGCTATCTAGTTGGTCAGGAACGATTTCCCTTTTGTAAATCCACCCTGACTACTCCCAATTTCCTTGTCCTTCATACAAGTGAAAATGGTTTCCAGGATTATTTGCTCCTTCACCTTCCCAGGGACCAAAAGGAGGCTGGCCTGCATCTAGTTCTCTGCATTGTCATTCTTAAAGACTGAAGTGGCATTTTCTTTCTTCTAGTCATCAGGAGCATTTCTACTTACCATGACCTCCCAAAGGTAGTCCAGAGTGGTCTCACAAGGATTAGGCAGCCTGTAGCAGACACTTGCAAGGATCACAGTCCTGCATCTGCACAGGAATCTCTTGTTTTCTCTTGCTTATTCCCAATGCCCATGCAGCAGTGTAGAAGTCCTGCAGAGACAGTCCTGCTGATTTCCCAGAGAAGGTAGGAGTAACTTAATGTTATCCCACAGGCACTTCCCTATGTGCAAATGCTCGAGGTGGATCCTTTTCAGACCTAGTTTGTTCATTTAGATATCCCTTGTCCACATCACCCTGCACTATTTATTTGGCAAGCCAGTCCACCCCTTTGTCATTTGACTGTGGGTCATCTCACTCTCTTGTTGTGTCTAGGTTGAAAGTTCTCCTTACCAGGTCAGCCAGCCTGCTGATGATTTTTTACACTTAATTGTCTCTTCAACCTTCAGAGAAGGTCCTGTGGTCATAAAATACAATCCCCTTTGCCAACACCAGTCGCACAACCAATTGTTGGCACTCAAGGTCCTTCTTCTCCTGCTCAAGTTCTTCCTCTTCACCAACAGAGCCAAGGGGAAAACCACACAGCCTCCCAAGACCTTGAGCATTGTCCTCAGAGACTTCTGCCAGCTCAGATGCCTCAAACTGTAGAAATCAACCTAGAGAGGCAGTGTATCACCCTAAACGTTATCTCTGTTTTGCTGTTACAATATGGTTTTGGAAAGGGCTGAGGAAATATCCAGTGGGAACTGAGCTGTCTTAGAATTGCCTTTAAAAATCCAACCATATTTATTCTGTTTCAGGTTAAATGTCAGAAACTGCATGTGCCTTGCTTGCAAAATTCAAGACATTTTGAGGTAAAAGAAGGCTCTCAAAACTCGTATGTTACACATCTGCAAGTCTTCACATCAAGCAGCTCTTCCACAGGAAACTTAAGGAAAAGCAATATTCCTTAGTTCTCTGGTCTCCTCTGGAAATTTTGCACAGAAAGTCTTCTGTGATTTCTTATGAATTGAGATAAAATGGAAGACAATTTGGAAATTTTCTCCTTAATCTGATTTCAAACAGCGAAGGTAAATTAATTTTGAAGTTTCCATATGGAGGATGCTTAATTTTAAATTTTTTAACTAAAAGGAAACAGCTATTTTTTAACTAAAAGGAAACAGATATGAGGACTTAATTATTTGATAATCATTAGGTCTAAATTAAGACTGAGCAGAAGGAGAAACCACATACACATCAGTAGTCCACACATGGGAATGAGGGTGACATATGTTTCTAGTGAAGAGCTCTAAGATGGCCATGTCGTTCACAGATAAATCAGGAGGTAGATGATATGGTGCTTTCCACAGATACTAAAAACTAATCACACTCATAAGTTTATGGTTGGAGAGAAAAAACATGCAATTAAATACACTTATGCATGTGCCGGTGTGTGTTTATAAAAACAATTTTATGAGGTGCATCCATCAAAGAGTCTCTGCAGACTCACCAGCACCAGCCTTCTCCATACTTTCAGCCACATGTCATTTATTCATGCCTAGACTTGCTGAGATGCTGGTTGTTGTTTGCAAGTCTGGTGAGAAAAATATGAATTTTAAGGCTGTCAGTACAATGAAAAAAGAAGTTCTCACTAGTAACGACCCTTCCTTCTCCCATGGTGCTGCAATTGATTATAAAGGGAGATAGACTTGGTTCTCAATCCCCTTCTGGCCTTACATACACTGATTAATGCAGAATAGACCACCTTCCCAGCCCTACCTGTTAAAACAATACCAGAGGAATGATAACTCATCTTCCCAATGGGAGAAGTTAAGCAAGAAAGAATTTTGATGACTATAATGACAATTAAAAAAATAAATCAAAAAAAGTAACATATCATGTTGGGTTTTTCTTCCTCACTGCTTCCTTCTTAGATAGCACCATCAGCTGTCATCTCTCCTCACTCAGAAACTCTATAAACCCCAAGAGATCCTGCTTACTTGAGTAAATTAATTATTTAGTGAGTGATGCATTACAAGACACAGAAGGAGATAAAATGCCCCAAGGAGATGACGAAAGAGTAAAAACTCTTGAACCATCTCTGGATGAAGAGAGCAGCAAATAGGAAAGTTTTTTTTTTTTAAGCTTAGTCCCAGGTGAAAGCTGGAAAAGAAACATTCCTTCTTAGGGCAGTCCTCCCTGTACTGTAGTCACTCTGCTTTGGGTTTTTGCATTCAGTTTGGATTTTTCCTGTTTAGTGTGCTCACAGAGGGATATTATTTTCATATTGAATAGTTTATCTCTGCACGTAATGTCCAGAGTGTGTTGGTGACTCAGATTTCTCAGGTAGTGTTCCAATTTCAACTCAATTTAAAGCATTTAGGTGATGAAAGAGGTCTGTCAGTTATTAGTATTTCAGTACATGTGAGTTACTCTTTATACCCAAAAATGGTCTTGCAAATTGTGCTGATAGTAGTTTTTCTACTTCCTTTTGTGTGTGAGAAAAGGAATTATCTCCCTAAAGTATCTGTCTTTTTTTGCGTAAATAAACTCAGCAAATGACACTGAAAATGTGTTCATTTGACCACAATACGCTCTCTTAATTCACTTGAATGTTTCAAAGCTGTGAAAAAAATTTAGATCCATCACACCAAAAAAGCAGTACTTCTGGTCAAACTGATACATTTAATTTTTGTATTTTTTCCCCACAGTGTCCTGAAGACCTGGCTCTGAAAACACAGAGGGACAGTGTTAAAATCAACAAAGAAGGACAGAAGAGCACTTTGAGACAGGTAACTCTTCCCTAGGCAGAGCAGAGCTCAGGACTCCTGTGTGTCCCTGCACAGCCTGCTTGTAAGAAGTGAGTAAGCACTGATTAATAACTACAGGTTAATTACTCTGAAATCTCCACGGGGGACGTCACTGGGTGGGTAAAGTACTTCAGAAAAGTAACTGCAGTCTTCCTGTAGCTGAAAAGATCTGCCTTAGTTACATCTGATGTACGGGACACGGAGGAGAACTCCTGGATAGAAAGGAAAAACCTGTAGGGGCAATAGCAGCGACATGGTTAAAAAATCTGCAAGTTACAGGCCCATGAAAAAAAAGTCGGGAAGCCAGTGGCTTGTGTGGCTTGTGTGGCTAAATTAAAGTGATCTTAAAGGTGGGCACTTGAAAGAGTTATCTCAGTAAAATGGATAAGAGGAAATGAGGGTTGATGTCTGCTGTAAATTGCCACTGCCCCAGACAGTCCTTATGTCCTTAAATATGTCCTTAACTCAATCCCTTGAGGCACCACAAATACCCTTGGAGCTCCAATGGGACCAGAAATTCAAAGAAAAGGATCCAAAATATAGAAACGGAAGAGTCCAACAACTGGCTCCTGCCTCAGAGATGCCAACACTTCCTGTGACATTAATAACGCAGAATACTGTGAACTAAAGGGCAGATAGAACTGGTAATGGATTTCTAACAGAAAATGCAGTTTAATTCCCTTTATGATAGGAGGAAGGAGATTTAGTAAGAAATCTTCTGATTTTGTCTAAGGCTACCATTCCATGCCACCATCTCCAATCAAGTGCATTCTCTCAGGTCTCTTTACCTGGAATCAGGAGTGAATGTATATTGTCCCAAGCTAAATTAATTCATCAATTAATTG
The DNA here is from genome assembly GCA_013397775.1 of Eulacestoma nigropectus. Lineage (NCBI taxonomy): Eukaryota > Metazoa > Chordata > Aves > Passeriformes > Eulacestoma > Eulacestoma nigropectus. The sequence continues at coordinate 113,596 of VZTE01002392.1, forward strand.
TTTGATGGTAATAGACACAAAAAAAA
>VZTE01002392.1:113656-162712 GCA_013397775.1 Eulacestoma nigropectus
AAAAAAAAAAAAAAAAAAGTGTGTATTGACCAGGGCTGTACACTCTAAACTGCATTGTTATCTCTATGTATCTTTATGTGTAGGCTGTTTCATTGATCCTTTCTGTAGCAATTAGCTGTGTGATGATTTTGGGCAGTCCATGAACTCTTCATCACAACCAATGAACACTTTAGAGGGCCAAATCAGGAAGCTGTAACAGATGGTAGGACACACAGAATTATAGAATTATAGAATATACTGAGTTGGAAGGGACCCATCAGGATCATCCAGTCCAGCTCCTGACCCTGCACAGGACCACCCCCAAGAGTGACCCCATGTGCCTGAGAGCTTTGTCCAAACACTTCTTGATTTCAGACAGGCTTGGTGCTGTGACTACTGCCCTAGGGAGCTTGTTCAGTGCCCAACCACCCTATGGGTGAAAAACCATTCCTGATATCCAGCCTAAACCTCCCCTGACTCAGCTCCATCCCATTCCCTCGTGTCCCGTCACTGGTCACAGAGAGAAGGGATCGGTGCCTGCCCCTCCTCTTCTCCTCATGAGGGTGTTGAACACCCCAGTGAGGTCTCCCCTCAGTCTCCCCTTCTCCGGGCTGAACAAACCAAGTGACCTCAGCCACTCCTTATACAGCTTCCCCTCCAGACCCTTCATCCTCCTCCTGGCCTCCTTTGGACATTCTCTAATGGCTTTATGTCTTTTTTATAGTGTGGTGCCCAAAACTGCTCACAGAACTTGAGATGAGGCTGAACCAGTGCAGAGTAGACTGAGATTGTATTGTGTTTATATTTCTTGACAGTAAAGAAATATAACTTTTATTAAAAAAAACCCCAACAAAACAAAAACAAAAAACAAACAACAAAAAACTCCTAACCTTTATTTTCAAATAAAGGCTTGGATTCCCAGTAGTATATCAACCTTTACCCTCTTTGTTTAAGAGTTACACAGAAAGACATTTTTGATGAGTAAAGTATGGTGGAAGAGAAGTCTGAATTTCAGCTGTCAGGACCTTTTGCAAGCTGTTTGCTCTTCCATTTTAAATAACAAATTGTTCTTGGACCTTAATATATGCACACATTTTTATCTAAAAATTAGCAGTTATTCCCAATCCCTTCTCTAATTCCTTGTATAAGACATAAATATACTAAAATAAAAAAGTCAGGAATAACACTTTTTGCCATAGTGAAATACTGCAACACGATGATATCACCAGGTTAAACTCTTTTACCTTGAATTGGACATGAATAATTCAGGCCTTCAAATTATTGTTCAGCCACATAACCTTGTCTGTCAGTCAACAAAGGCCTCTCTTTCTGTCCCCATCCAAATTTAATAGGTGTTGATTCCCCTCCTCCCCGTCGTCTTTTCTGCCTGAGACTTAAATTTACATGGGCGTGCTGTTTAGCTGGAGCGACTTGTGTCTGTACAGGTCTCTACCTGACAAACTTTGTCTCTTCCCATTTCATCAGTGGCTATCAACAATCAAGACACATGAAAGCTTTGCTGACTGTGCGTTATTGAAGTAATAATGAAATGCCTCATTTGAGCTTTCTTCTTTCGTGAAAGGAAAAAAGAAAAAAAATCCAGCAAGGATTTGCAAACTGTAACATTTCCAAATGCCACAGGGTGTGGTTGTGAAATTGACAAAGGAAGTACATCCTGGCTTATAAACACTTGCAAATGATTATTTGATGAGCTCATTTTATAATCACTGCTGGGGTCCAAAGAATTATGGTGGTAATCTTACAATTTATAATTCCTCCAGGTTTAGATTCTTTACAAACTAAAAACAAGGAAAATATATTAAATAAATCAGCTAAAAGGAATTCACAACTTCAGCATTTGTGTTTGTTTAGTCTGAAGTAAAAAATGTGATGACATTCATGTGCTTCTGAACATGAAATGGTCAAAAAAAATCCTTAATATTTGGCTCAGATACAACTCACCAATCAGTTATCTTCCTTGGTTTGAATAAAAGATGGCATAAATCTCTTTGTTGTTATGTTTGTATAGCAGTTCTCCTAACAGGGTCCTGGTCCACACCTGGGATTCTGGGGTGCTGTTGGCACAAACACAAGAGAGACCTTATCCCAAGTGATCTGTTGCCTGTCAAATCAAATCCATGAGAAATCAAAGGCCATGAATCAGATCTGAACTAGGATGAGCATCCAGGCAAAACAGGCTACCTGCCCTATCTCTGAATGTTACAATGTTTACAAACCATGTTCCCATTTCTCCTTTTCAGCTTTAAAATTTCTTTACACATTTATCCTTTCATGCTTTACTCCTCTTGCATTTATTTTGGCACAAAGAGGAAATATGGCCAGATAGTTTTCTGTGGCTTGATCTTTTATCTGGTTCAAGAACCAGGGAATTTCAGTGGTCATCAAATTATTCTCACCTAGTGTAGAAGCAAGACTGATGGATACATTGAGGGTGATTTAATTCTGGTTATCCCCAAGATCAGAAGGGAAGAGAGACGCTTTAAAGGTTGTTTCCCCTGGCTTAGACAAAGACAATGGCCAAATTGCCTATATCGTCAATTACTATTCAATTGCCTTTTTCTGACGCATTCAGACCAGTTAGATCCCTCCTCTGCTACTTCTGGCACCTGCAATTCCTTTAAGTTTGCAGCTATTTAGTAGTCCTGGTTCTCCAGGCTCAGTGCAGAACAGCAGCAAGACTGTCCTCAGTGACAAGGAAACACAGAGTTTTTGTAGCTTCCCTTCACTGCTTTTACGGGCAAATAAAAAAAGCAGACAATCTGCATTACAAAATACTTCATAGCTCATTTAAAGACATAGGGAAATTATTGGGCTGTAAACACGGGTTTAACCTGTATTACATGACCTGTAATAGCAGCTGTAAATTTCCCAGCCTATTTGGAAGCAATTCAAGTCAGCAATGTGGAGGTGAGCGAGCAACGTGGGAGAGAGAGGACAAAGGTGCAATGCTTGTCTTGAAGGCTGAACTCCTCCACATTTTGCTAAAGAAAGGAGAAATTAATGATTTTTTCCTTTATTTCAAGATTTTCTCACAGATCAGTTAGTGAAGATCAGGTAGACATTCTGTACCCTTACATTTTCACTATGGGACCCCCATAAGCTTTTGATGTCCTCTACTTCAAGCTGTGCAATATTTTTTTTCTTTTGTACTATTATTATTATTATTATTATTATTGTTTAAATTTTATAAAGCTAAACTTCAATCAAATGCAAGATGTCAAGTTCACAAAAAAAGATAAATAGGACAAAAATATTTTATACATCCCACTCAGGAGTCAAATTTTTAGAGTCTTGATTTTACAGATGTCTTACAGGTTTTATGTCAGTCTTCTAAGCCAAAGTAAAATGATGTTCTCAAAATGTCTTCAAGGGATATTTTGCCCAGTAAATATTCTGGCTGTGAAGTGAAAATTAAAAAGCTCCATCTCATCTCAGTTAGCCCACCTTATTCTTGAAATAGCTTCTCACACAGAGGTGCTAGAGGCCAGTGTTTGGGGGCAATTAAATTATTTACACTAATGAGAACAATCTTAGAAATTCGGTATAGACTTCTAAATTTTTAGGAATTTCTCAGAAGGTAAAAAAATCCCCACACTGTGACACTGGAACTGGCATCATGCTTCTGAAGGAAAACAAAGTTCTCAGTGTGTGACTTTGTAGATAAAACAGTGAAGATGATTGCCATGCTTAAATAATAATGAGAAAGCTTCAAATTTGGTTTCTGCATATCATATTAGACCTGTAGATTTAACATGAGATGCAAGAGTGAATTTTCTCTAGAGAAACTCAGCTTCCTTTGTGGTTTATCATAATGGTTAAAGTATGACTAGAGGTAGACACTGTTGTCAAACAGCTGTCAAGGTGCTGGAAACACTAGCAATTAGAAATCTAGAAGGTGAGTTTAAAATATGGGAACAAAAAGATCACCTGCGTTCTAAAAATTAATATTTTTTTTTATTTTAGGAATAGAGAATAATTCAAGGGAAATAGTGCTGATTTGCATCTAAAACAGAAGAAGGGGGGTAAAGGGATAGAGTGGGAAAAAAGAGACAAGGGAAAAAAGTGTTTAAAAAATTAATATAAATACAGAGAGGAGAAATATAAAGACATGTGAAATCAAAAGTAGAGAGTGAAAAAAAAGGACAAAACAAATGTCTTTTATCTTCTCTATGACCCAAGCAAATGACTCAAATAAATACTACAGAGGTTGTGGAAGTGGCAGAATTGCCAAAACACTTAAAGAAGTACTGGAAACTAAATTACAGTTGCCATGCAAGGGCACAAAAAGTCTAGGGCAGAAGTACACCAGGAAGCCAGTAAAACCCTACACAAGAGCACAGCTTTTGTGAGATAGAACGAAGAAGAGGCAGCACACTGACACGTGGGAAAAGCTGCCAAAATCTCATCTCCTGAGGAACCATCACCTTTCAATTAAAAGTACAGTTCCAGACTTCAGACTTACGCCTTGAACTGGAAAAATGAACATTATGAAATAATGAAATGCTGCAAAGTCTCCCATTCTGTTATAATTTTCTTTTTTTTTTTTTTTCCTAGTGTTGCACTATCAGATAGTCTCTATTATGCTGGTCTTGAGGGGTTTTTTGTTCTCAAGCATTGATCAATTTTACATATTGGTGGAGTAGGACATACGTTACACTTTCATAACACATTATATTCTCCCTCATGCAACCTGCAGGCCTGTGGTTTATTTACCTCACACTATCCAAACCCTCCACAACTTGCCAGCTCTTTATGGACTTTTCCATAATGCTCAATACTTCAGTATCCAAATGTGTAGCAGACAGGCACTAACTCACTTCTGCAACCCTTCTGTGAGGTAGGGCAGCATCTCCTATCCTCTTTGAAGCTGATATTGAGATGAGCCACTGGGTATTATTATGTGCAATGAAAATTCAAGGGCCTGCTTCAGACAGAAAGAAATCAAAGGAGTTTCTCTGTTAACTTAATTGGGCTTTGAATCACTCTATGTACCAAGAAATTCTCATTGTTTGGTTTACATCAGCTCAGAGTACATCTGGGTTGGCCACTAGAATACTAATTCCATCATTTCATGCTGTACAAGATTTACAGTGATACTGTCTGTAATAATAAAGCCTAACTACTCTAAAAAACCCCTTGAGCTGAGACGTGCTTTGGCAGCCAGGCCAGTGAGGGTCTGTTTCCCAGAGGCAGTCTGCACGCAGTCACCCTGTTCTGGAGCCTTAGATGAATTCCTGTCTTCTGTGTTTGTGTGCTCCGGAGATGAAATAGCTGATTGACCCTTAAAGACACCACCTAAAGAGAAAAAACTCAGGGCACCTGCATCCAACCTGCCTAAGTCTGCATTTCTCTACAGGAGTGACCGCTCACAAAGTGATGCTGGCTGCACAAGGGTGGATTGGCTCCTTATATATCACACGACAACTGCAAATCATTTTGCCAAACAGACAAGGCTAAAAGCTGGTTGTTTAAGCCAAGCCAGGTGGCTGGGCTCTCTCAGTTGTCACATGAAACACTGGCGTCATGACAGAGATCCACCTTCTTTACTCTCAGGGTGACTGAGCACTGGCACAGGCTGTGCAGGGAGGTTATAGAGCTATCTGCTCCGGATCCTGTGCAACCTGCTTTACAGGGGAGTTGGACAAGATGATCTCCAGAGATACCTTTTTACCCCAGCCACTCTGTGGAGTCATCTGAAGTGAGCTGCCTCTCTTTCTCCATCACAGTTTCCCTTAGAATGCATTATAGGACACTGTTCTACTGTAAGAATACTAATACATTACTGCAGAGCACGGTTTTGACCATTTCCATTAAAAAACTCTTTGCCTTTTAAACGACATTTTCTTTGCTGCTGATATAAATAGCAAAACAAACAAATTAGCAAACCTGCATGCAGTTACAAGAAACATTATTCCTTGTTTTGATTAGGGACTGTTTTAAAATCCTAATGCGCCCACAGCTGTTGATGAACATTCAGTGGAGTCTGTTGTCTTTAAGGAACCTAGAATTTAGCATGGGCATGGCTTGCACTTCTAATTAGGGGATCTCTGGCACCTGATCAGAGTTTAATTCACATGTCTTAAAACAGTTAATGTATAGTGGCATTCAAGCTGAGGGTAATCATCCACAGTCTGCCCATACAAACGATACAAGTGAAAAATGTGTCACTTAATGAGCCTGAATCAAACCTCAGTTAAATCAATGTACAACATATGCAAACAACTGTCCTCGACATTAATAGGGTTACCTTGTATTTACCACTGGCGCAACAGATTGGGATCTGTCCCATTACCTTGCATTAATTATGCATTGCTGTTGCAATCTAATTATCTCCCTGATTGTCTTCTGACCATTACAGATACGTGTGTACACCCAGCACCAATCCTCCTTGTCATCCACACGCATTAATATCAGACAACAGGGGAACACCAGGGTGAGCTTGCAGCACCCAGCAGCAAGTCATCAAACCCAAACTTCTCTTTTCAACACCAGCCACGAATAAGTGTCTGGGAAGTAACTGAATGAGGTGAACGTGTTTGATACAGAAAGGTGTCAACAGGGGAGGAAATTCAGGCAATTCCATCTAAAATAATAATATTCTGAAATTTAGGGGACTGTAGGATTTGGTTAACAAAGAAAAAGGATTTTAGGCATAAATAACAGAAATAGTTGTTGTAAAAATAATTTCAGCTTCTTTTCTGACAGCTCAAAGATCATCAGTCTAATTTTTCAAAGATTATGAACAGGAAAATGAACAAAATAGGAAAGTAAAAATTTTCTTGAGCATGTCACTTCTTCATTTCAAAATGCAGTTACTTGCTTAGAAAACTGAGATGTAGAGGGTTTAGAAGAGAAATTTCACATAGTTAATATACATCGTTTATTGATTATAAGTATAAATTATATATAATTAATTACATTTATTATACAGAAGAAGACTTCTCCTTAAGACTGCAAGTTTGTTGTTTTTTTTTTTTTTTCCATTTTTCCTAATTACAAAAAAGTAAAAATTTGGGAACTATTGCAAACTGTTTTTTTTTTTTTTTTTAACTATTAACTCCAAGCTTTTGTGGCTAGATGATGAACTGAATGATCAGTCACTCCCACAGCTTTCCAAACACCTGGAACATGCAAAGCCTTAGTGTCCCATATTGATAGGTATTTACAGGTGAGGGAGTGCTTGAAGGCAAATTAGCTCATCCTGTAACATCTGTGAAGGTGAAAAAGATAGATAGAACCCCCTGTTTCAGTGTTTCCTGAGCACTTTTCTCTCAGCATCCACAGGTGGTGCTGCCTGTCTCCTTGGCTGCTCCGTCACTGGAGAATGATCCTAGGGAACTTTCAAAGGAATTAGGCAAAAAGATTTGGAGGAAAACAGAGCTAAGAAATGAGGAGGAGACAGAGAAAATAAACAAAAAGGGTTGTAAGGGTCTACAATAACAAAACAGCACAGTGAGTGTGCCTCTAGATCCACTAGCAAGGAGTATATATGTCAGCAAATCCAGCATCACAGTGCTTGTCATGGGCAGTTATTAGGTCTGAATCCAGGTTCAAAGTTATTTTCCCCAGCCTCTCTCTCCTGAAAAAGAAAAATCAGGACATCCGTATCCTTCTATGTATAAGTAATAACCTAAAATGTATAAAATGCAATAAAAATATTATTAATAACATGGAGCTTCTGATGTAAGTGTTGCATTCAGTGGAGCTGTTTTGGTATAAAGCTTCACTATCAGAGTGGTGAATAGAATTTAGGTTTATGCAGTGATGGGCTTTTAAGATCACAGAGGCAGGCAAATCAGAGCTGAGCAAGTCTAATGAAGTCTTCTTTTGTGTATGCGTTTTGAAATTCAAGAGCAGTTGTTATAACTAAGGGAGCTGCCTTATGAATGAGAACAGGGAAGGGAAGACCAGAGAAAGATTTATTTTCCATATACTTACTGTATTTTTCAGTTATATATATTTAATTCCATAACCTCAAGAGTAATAACAAGAGCAAATATTTTGCTAGGCTAATGCATTATTAATCGTAGAATAAAGTCAGGAAACCAGACAACTTTGGCACCTTATTCTAAGACCAGATGAAAAACGCTGCACATAAATGACAGTCAAAATAAGCAGCCTGGCATCTTCTTGAACACAGAACATGATGTGTTGCAAAACCAAGAAGCAGCCCTGATTTATCCAGTGAAACTTGACATTTCCTACAGGCCAGCATTGGCTTAACATTAATTAAAACTTCACATGAGTGTTATCTTTTATCCCCCCACTATTGTTCTCATGGTGCGCAACCTATTTTTTTCTGAGACGCTGCCTTTTGTGGATATGCATAAACCTGAATGACAGAGCTGGATAGCTGACTTCAAATGTCAGGCTGACTGTAGGTAATCAAAACAGAGACTTCTCCTTTATTAGTAATGTTACATGAAAAGTGCATGTGAAACTCGTGGCCTTCAGAAAGTTTGAGAGAAAGGTGGTTTTTAAAGAATGAAGTAAGTAAGGATAAGAGAAAAATTCATAGCATTTCACCCCCTGCCGACAATTACTTCCTTTCCTGTCCATAAAGAATAAGAAAGAAAGAAATCTCTTTCTTTTAAACTTCAGTTGACAATATTATGACATTTTTTTCCTGGGTCTTTGAAATTCAGAATATAAAATTTGTTGATTCCTGAATGACACATGTACTGCGTCACCCATGTTTCCTGTGCAAATAATTAGTGCTCTTTGTGCCATTTTTTTGTACCAAGTGTTAAATGATAGCTTCATTTTTTAGTATGCACATAGAAGACTTAACACAATGATGAAAAAAATTTTAAAAAATTGACTAACATTTCTCTTGTCTAACTCTAACCTGTTAGAAGTATGTGTTTCTGCTCATAGCCCATTATTTAAACTGGCTCCACAGTCATAGGAGAGAGCATGGTATCACGAGAGAGGAATTCATCCCATCCTAAAATAGATATTTAACATGTGTGTGATGAATCATTCTCTGAAGAGACCTTTTTCTCTCCTTTCATCAGAGAGGAAATTTAGGTGACTACCTTAATGAAATAACTAATTTTTATATGGCCAAGTTAGGCGAGGTGAATCTCAGTGGAAAGGAGGAACACTGCAAATCTAATTATATATTATTCTTTTTTTCCTTCTTCTCTGTAAACCTGGAAGGAACAATTCCCTGTTAGGATCCACCTGCATGTCTGCTGTCTGTGAAATAAGACACGAGACAGGCACAACGCGATGACTGTCATAGGAAAAGATGAATCAGGGAAGAGAAAGGGAGAAGTGTCAAATTTCTATGCACCTAGTAATAACCTAGGGCAAGTATAAAAGTAAGCTTAAACTAGAAAATGCATGCAATACATGCAATATTCAGAAATTGCTCTAGGCTTCTAAATGGAAAATCTTTTCCTAGCAACTCCATCGGTTAGAAATATACGTCTTGGCAAACTTTATCTTGGATTCCTCTCATGGTTTTGAGGGAGTAGTCTGGGATATGTGCAGACCATCTGAATTCCAGTCAAGTCCCACACCAGTCAACACAGAAGTTTTAGAGCTTCAAATACCTCCTTCAGAGAGTTTGTGGAAGGTGTGTGACATAGAGCAATTTATGTCCCCACAATACAGCCCTTATATTCTTCATGACCTAATTTCCCCATTTGTAAGATCAGTGCTGTGCTACTTATTTCTCTTGCAAGGCTTATATCATAACTCCCAGCATTTGCCTTAATATACCTTGTAAAGGAGACAAAAATAAAATATAGTGTAAATTATTAATGCAGTCATATTTCTGGATCTTCCTTTTATGGAATAGCATGAGCTAGTAAAGAATAAATACCAATTCATATATTGAAAAAACACAACACATTAAACAACGCCCCTCCAGTTTTAGGTATAATTTTAATTATTCATATATTATATTTTGAAATTATTATCTAGTTCTGAGAAGAACGATACAAATTTCTCTGTGATTGGACAGAAATGGACAAAATATAAGGGTTCCAGTTGTCAGCATCTTATTCATCCTATAGTTCTATTCATATTATATTTGTACCAAACTACTGAAAATTAACAAGCATTACTCTGTGGCAGTAGAAAGATTACATGATCGGTGATGAGCTGGAAGGAAAAACGAAATAACTATTTTCTCACTTATTTATTCTGAGAAAATAGAATTGCTGTGAGGACTCACAGTTAAGGCATTTTACTCCAAGACACGGAAAAATTGTTTTCTTGCAATGACTGAGTGAATGCTGGAGTTAACCTCACCTCTACTTACCACCAATATATATTTGAAGAAATGCAATCTGGCCCCAAGACTCACTTTCTGTGCAGAGATGGAGACCCACAGATAAGCAGTGAACTGAGTTTTAGCATCCATATTCAGGTAAAAGAGAGAGTGGAATTTTTTAAGAGATGTTTTTGCTATTGTCTTACAGTGTAGGATATGGAAGGTGTTAATGTGCAGATTTTCTGAGAGAAAAATACCTGCAAGGTTGACAGAAGAACATGACAAAAAAGATGTAATAATGTATATACTAGGAATTGTTCACATTGAGAAATGATCCCTATTTCTAACTCCTGTATGAGCTAACGGGGAGGTACAGCCCCATCCTCCAAGCATTTATGATCTTCTAATCTATCTCACTGACTTATGAGGACCCTTCAAAAGAAAAGATATATATCTCTGAATGTTTTGGGAAACAATAATTTAAGTGAGTCTGGAAGTATAAGCCTGACATTTGACATTAGACTGATTTCCTTTCTCTTTAGAATCTGTGCTCAGCTACAAGTTCTATGTGCCCTCATTTACATCTCCACTCTCAAGTGGAGTTGATGTAAAGTGGAGATGCACCTTTCCCAGGCTTGTCACGTATCTTTAATCTTTTTTTTTTTCTATTGTTAATTTTCCCCAAGCAATTCCTGTTCCCTGTCACGGCGCCTGAAGCAATCTCTGAGGTGCCTCCACCCTCTGCATGCCTCCAGTCCTTACTTAGGGAAAGGAGAGAGACATTTTGAAAGAGAATATTTAAGGATCTCTGAGAACATAAAAATGTAAGACCAGCTATAGTGAGTCAGAGATCCTTCTAATATGTCCAGCAGCAGTCAAATCTGGATGCCAATGAAAGAATGCAATGTTAGAGCAAACGTGTGATTCCAGCTCTGATCTCTCTCCCAAATGTTTATTAACAGGATAATAAACCTTTCTGAGACAGGAATGCTTTCCATGCATTTACTGTATGGGCTCAGATTTTCTTCTTGCAAACTTGCCCAGCCTCTTCTTGATCCTTTGTCAGCTTTTTACATCTACAGCATCCCAGGGGAGGGAATTCCACAGCTGAATCTCTCTGCTTGTATCTAGAAAACCCCAGGGAGACATATGCACTCAGAGTGCACTAAAGTAGCAAATATTTGACTAATAACTGCCCTTGTAAATGGGACAAATCTGGAACAAATGTGTGGTATCCCGCACTGCCAGGGGGGAAGATCTTGGTAAATCTTTTTTTTTTTTTTATCTTTAGGTGAGATCTGGATTTTCTTTCACATAACTGAACAGGCATGGAATTCTGCATGGATGGGACCTGCCTCGGCAGCTCACGCTGCTGTTTGACCAACAGGCTCTCTTTTAAAACTTCAGGCCTCTTGGAGGACTTTTCCTTCCTCACCTGGTGGAAATGCAGCTGTAATAGAAGACAAGAAATGAGCATTCTTTTGTTTTTATGATGTCTTATCTGTTTTAGATCAATGTGAGGAAGAGAAATGACTCTGTAGTGCTCTCTTAAATTGGCACCTCTTTACTAATAGCTAGCAACACTCATCCTCCAAGCTTAAAGCCCCCATGTGTCTGCTCTTGCTTTTCGAATGTGCAAGGTCTCAAAGTGACTTTTTTTCCTCTGGAGAAGAGGGATGATCCCTAAATGGCAGATAGAGTAGGATTATCCTCAAAATGGAAGAAATAACCAAACAACCAGTCTAATGTGGGTGCTGTGTTAGTACTAGCAAACGTAAAAGAAAAAGTCTGCAAAATAACCTTATGATTGTTTAGTCGAAGGATCAGAACCCTTTGGAATTGTTCCATTAATGCATATTTACAGAACAAGAGGCTTGCAAATATAGATGCCAAGGGAAAATTAAAGCAGTGAAAATATCTAACACACAGTGAAGAATTAGGAGGGAAAATCTGATAATGGAGCTAGAGCAGAAAAAAAAAAGAAAAGGAAGGCTGTCTTGGTTTTAAGGGGACGTTTCCTGTCACCCTTTTCCCTCCCTCCCTTGGCTGAATGTAACCATTAATTGTGCGAATCGAAGAGTTGCAATGGCTAAATTGGACAGGAACCTCAGGAGGTCAAAGCGTTCCTGCTTGTTAAAGCTACTGACATGTTTTACAGTTTTGCAAAATGTCAGAGTCCGTCATGCTATAACTTTGCTGCTGAGGATCCTGTCTCTCATAAAACACTCACAGCTGCCTTATCAAAGTTTCAGGTAAAACCTTGAATCCGCAACTGCGTCAACTCCTTTTCTCCCTTCCCTTTATATTCTTGTTTACAAGCTTGTCACAAGCCTGTGGACTTTTGTTTGTTTGAAGATTTTTTTTGGGGGGGTTTTATGTCATTTTTACTACATTTGGGTTTTTATTATTTTCTTTTCAGAGCTGTAGGTTTAGAGAACTTGAGTGACAGCAACCTCTGTGGCTTTCCTACCACTGCAAAATCTCAGACTGGTGGAAAGGGGCAATTAAAGTAACCACTAGGGTTTAACAATTGGCATTTGGCATCTGCTGTGCCTCTATGGCCATGCACAGCTGTCTGCCTTTCAAGAGAAACACAGGAATGTGTAACATCTGTAATCCCAGTGAACTGAGTTCTCTCAGGCATGCTGTGATGGCAACTTCATTTCATTCTGCCTTTTTCATCTCTAGGATAGCACCTCTCCAAGGAGGATTCATACCACAGAAAGGCTAGAGAGGTATTTTAAGAGCTGCCCTTAACAATGAACTCTCTAATCCACAGCAGAACACAACCAATTCTCAGTGCTTCTGTGATCCAGTTGTAATATTTGATCATGTAAAAATTCTGTTTGTGTTCTTCTGCGAAAATGCATTTATATTATGGTACATTGTGCTAGGGTTTTGTAGAATCACAGAATAGTTTGGATTGGATGGGCTCACCTTTTTCTACCCCCTGCCATGAGCAGGGGCACCTTCCACTACCTCAGGTAGCTCAAAGCCACGTCCAACCCAGCCCTGAACACTTCCAGAGACGGAGCAGCCACAGCTGCCACGGCCAGGGCCAGGGCCAGGGCCTCACCACCCTCACCATCAAGGATTTTTTCCTTATATCCAATATATATCCAATATATTTCCAATATATACCCAATATATGTCCCTCTTTTAATTCAAAACCATTTCCCATCATCCCATCACTTCAGGCCTTGCTAAAATGTCTCTGCCTGTCCTTCTTATAATGCTCCTTTAATTATTAATAGACCAGTGCAAGGTCTTCCCAGAGCCTTGTCTTCATCAGGCTGAACAACTCCAACTCTCTCAGCCTTTCATCATAGGGAATGTGTTACAGCCCTCTCATTCTAATATAATTTTTCGTGTTATATAGCCTTGTATTTTTGTCACTACATTTTTTAGCATTTTTTTTCTTTTCTTAATTAGCCTGAAAGTTGATAACCTTCACTTTTCATTTCTTCTTCATGATCATTTTAGGAGGAAATTCTTTTTTTCTGGAGTGTGACCTAGTATCCATTTAAGAAACGTCATAAAAATGTGCCATAAAAAAACTCTTCCCTATCAAACAAAGCATCTGGTAAAGCAGCTAAAATGTTATCTATAGATAACATACTTATTCAATGACTGTGAGGAAGGTGCCATTATGCCAATTCTAATAACTGAAAAAGAAGTAAAGAGAAGTCCTTTGCTGCCCTCCCACACCAAACCTGGTGCACAAGATGGAAAATAAGAAATAAGACTTCCCTTTTCCTGTCCTGCATGTGATTTCACCTCTTTCATGCCTAACACTGAGACTAGTGTTTGTCTTCAGGAAGACCATAACATCACCTCCAGCATCTTTTGAATCGATGCTGAAATGTTATGAAAACAAATGCTGAATCCTCTGCCATGAAATAAACTTTGTAAAATTTTTGTTGTGGTCTTGCTTGCATCCTAGTTCAAGTAGAGGCATCCCTCTAATCGTTTTAAGAATAAGACCTTTACACTTGGCATGAAGAGCAAGACCACAGAAGCAAATTTGTCCATCATCTTAGCATGATAGTCTGCCACAGGAGCTATATCCGCCCTAGAAATCCAAACAGGATCACAATATATCCCTGAGTACTGAGCTGTGTTTAAATCCTAGTAGTCAATTCCTGGCATACTTCCTGCATGTCTTTAGTCCAGGCCACTTTATCCCAGGTATTCAGAAATATGTGTGGCATGACAAAACACTGTTCCCAGTAGGCAGCAAGTGCCAGGCCCTGTGGGTCTCTGGGGAGAAGGCAGATTTAGCTGCACAGGTACAAACTACTGCAGAGTGATGGAGCCTGGAGAATGGGATCCATTGTTGGGTAGTTGGGTAGTGTAGGTGTTGGTAGGGTCCCACTGCCCAAGCAAGCTCCAAGGCTGCTCCAAGTTAATAAAAGTAAAAGGTATGTTTTCACCAGTTGTGTCACATCTAGGGATAATTGGCAGCAAAAGGATCAATGTTTCCCCACAAAAATCAACAGAAAATGGTGATCTTTGAGAAGCTCCAGTGAGCAGTAACCAAGGAAGAAGTATGGAACAAATCTCCTGCCACATCACTCTCCAAACAGAGGATGCATTTTTCCCTATGTTTTGAGTCACGTTGTCTAAGACCTCAAGGAGAATATTATTACTATTATTATTATTATTATTATTATTATTATTATTATTATTGTTGTTGTTGTTGTTGTTGTTGTTTTGTTGTTGTTGTTGTTGTTTTGTTGTTGTTGCTGTTATTACTATTACTATTATAATTATTATGGTAGTACTCATCATCATCTTAAGGTTGAGCATATGTGAGTCCATATGTACGTGGCAGATCTATTTTTAGGAATAACGTCATACTAAAGACACGTGCAAAAATATATCTGTGGAAGAGCGAGTCTTTGTGTGCGTGTGTGGTAATCATAATCAGTCACACTGTATTTCTGCCTTGGGGTAGAGAAGCTGAAAGAAAGGTTGAGAACACTGTTATAGATAATCCTCTGTAATGATTTTCCTTTCTTCAGGACAATCTTGACAACAGCACCTTGCCCTAGGAAAGTTTTCTTTGATCCATTTTGTGACTGAAATACAAATTCCCTGTTTTTCGTTTGCCTCTCTTCAAATTAATGGTCCCTGCAATAAGGGTGCCCTGCCCAGGAGTGGTTTCTTCAAACAGATTAGAAGAAATAACAAAGCTAAACCCCAGGATCGGGAATTGGGTCTGAAAGGTGGGAGAATGCTTGGTCTTTATTTGCTTTTCTTTCTGCCTTTTCGAGGCTGCTGTCATGTCCTGTTACACAGATCATCTATTTGATATTACTCCACTTATCAAAGATATAGGCAGGCAACATTGTTAGCTGCTAAAGAGAGCTGAGGATTTTTAAGGCATTAGAGGCAAAATTTTCATGAAATAATTATGCAAAGTAGTGTATGAACGTGCATACAGAAAGCAAGCTGTTAGCAGATCTCATTGGCTTGGTGAAGTTATTTACAGTTTGGTAAAAAATATGTCTTTCCATGGCTGTGCAAAAGAATGTGATAAATCTGTCCACTGCTGATACAGCTATACAAAAGTAAAAATGGCTGTGAGGGCTAGAGAGTTGAATCCCAACCAGGAATCCTAAATACACACCTTGTACCAACAGAGATGCCAGATAGCATTCAAGATTTTTGCATATGTGTAATTGATTTAACACAGAATCACAGGAAACCCAGGCTCTGTGAAGCTGCAGCAAGAGACTATTGAAATATTTCCCCTGCATAAAACAGCAGCACACACCCATGCTTAGGCAACTGAAACCCTCCCTTTATGACTTGGGTGTACTTTTCCAAGACTCTGCCCTTCTGAATTCAGCTTAAAAAATTATGGTACTTAAGAAAGTAAGAAACAAACAACAACAACAAAGCAACAAAAAACAACCACCCAAAGGACTTTCTGGATGTCAAGCTGTTTTCCTGATTTTAATTTTTTTTCCTTTTCCTTAAAAAATGGCAGCTGATCAAGGTTGCATGACTGTCAGTGTGAGGATTCCAGGACTTCTTGGCTGACTACTCGCTGTCCCTCAAGTACCCCCAAAATCCATGCTGTAATGGGAAACGAGAACAAATATTACTTAACCATATCCTTTTCAAGTTCATACTTCACCTACATTTTTTTGTTCAGCAAAAGCAGTAGGATTTCCAGGACGGAGCATCTGGTTATATGAGTCTGAATTCTCACAATGGCTGTGGCGAGACAATGCTCTCAGGCACAAGGTTTGATTATTAGGGCTGTCCTGTGCAAGGCCAGGAGTTGAACTTTGATGATCCTTGTGGATCCATTCCAACTTAGAATATTCTATAATTCTATGACTCTATAATGGGAAGATCACTGAAGACCATCTAGTTACAAAGCTTTGCTTAACAGCAGGTTGCTCAGGGCTGCATTCAGTCAGGCTTTAAATAACTTCAAGAATGGAGACTCTACAACCTCCTTGGGCAACCTGTGCCAGTGTTTGGCAATCCTCACAGTAAAAAAAAAAAAAAAAAATAATAATAATAATAATAATGATAAAAATAAAATCTGTCAATAAACAGTATTCAAACTGCTACTCCTGCTGTTATTAGTATTATTGTTATTTTTTCTCATACTTGCAATAAGCCAGTAATAACTCATAGCAAATCATCAGCTGACACTTGAATAGAACAACAGTAAAGAAAAATAATGTAACAGTATTTGGGACCAAATCTGAACAGTATAAAAAAGAAGAAGTGAGTGTCTACAAGCCTTTCCAAGAAATTAGTGTTTTTCTGTTACTACGTTTTTTCCACTAACCACTTAACCATTCTTTCTTTGCATACTAGACAATCTGCTTCTTAAATAATCATACTGATTTCTTGATTATAAATTAAGAAAAAAAAATATATAGATGTAGATTTGTATCATTATTCTTTTGGTATTTTCTGGAGATAAATTATACCTTGGAATTTATCTCCTTGTTTGGTCTCCATTGTTATAGGAGACACAGTTAAAAATGACTCAGCAGTGTAAGCAAATATAGAAGTAAAACTATTATTCATAAGTGAATACCTGTCAGGTTTGTTTGTTTGTTTGTTTGTTTGTTTTTCTGAATAAACAGACATTAATACCAGAATTATATTGTTGATAATTAATAGCAATTGCTACCAGTATATTTTTAAGTTTTACATCACTGTCTCCTTCTAGCATAAGCTACATTTCAATGTGGTCAGTTCTGGTTTTGGCTTTATCAGGACATGCCAACCTTTGACTGGAGAACACTGTTTTGAGAAGCTTGTACACTTTCCATGCTGAATTAACCTCAAGTCTCTGAAACACATGCTGTCAAATGTGTAAATATACAATGGTTTTCTGATGTGGATTCCAGCTTACTCAATATTTATCTGGGCTCACACTTATTTTATCTATATTTTTATGAGTTATCACTCTTATAAATATTTTCATTAATTATCTTTCTTATTTTTCTAGATTGGCTGAGGGCAATTTCAGATTTTTCCCTCCAAGGGAGAAAATGTAGGACTAATCTAGCAAATATGATATTGGTGTTTTACTACCTAGCTAGAGTAAATGTTAACTTTCATGAATGTGTACAGTTTATTTCTACAGCAGGAAAGGGAGCAATGGAATTAGCTGGCTTTTAATTTTTTTTAAGTCCTTTCTTCCAGTGCCTGGATTTGCAAATTGAAGTAAGTTTGTTTCAATACTAAATGTTGGTATGTTTACTGCCTTAAATTAGGAAAAAAGGTAGAGAAAACAAAGCAATTTCATGTGGTAAACGAGTTAAATCACTATTGCCCAGGGCTACCAAGTGTGTATGCAGAGCCGTAATACATTTGTAATACTTTGTTCAGAAAGAAAGAACATTATGTTGGTATGTAAGTAACACAGAATTAAATCATCACAGAAGCTGTGGCCCTGGTTTCATGTTTTATTATCCTTCCAAAATAACAGACACAGTCTGTTGGGGGAGTAAAGCTGACAATGCTAGAGAACAATGATCTAGGGGCCCCAAAAAGAAGATGAACCAACTTTTTATTCCAGGGGCGTGTAAGCTCGAATTTCTGCTGCCAGTATCATTATGAAATACTTATTCATATGATGGTAGCAAATTAAAAACAGAGTTCATGTCACCAGGTGCTATCCATAGTTAAAATATGTAACTACATGCAGATCTTTGCTACAAACCTTTGACTTCGTGGAAACAAAGCCTGAGTCAGCTCACTCTTGCTTCCAGCAGAGCTGTGGGGGCAGGAAAACTGCAGCCACACAAAGCTGTTGGTCAACAGGTTTTACATTTAGCTGGAGAAATAAATAGAAAAAAATAGAATCATAGGATCATTAAGGCTGGAAAAGACCTCCAAGATCATCAAGTCCAACCTTTAACCAAACACCGCCATGTCCACTAAACCATATTGTGCAGCATGGTTTAGGGCATTAAAAGCAGAGGGCTGCTAAATAAACCAGATATTTTGGATATGAGCATTGACAAGATCAAGAATTCATGATCCTTGTCAATGCCTACTACTGTGGGACGTGGCCTGTACTTAAACAGGTCAGCTGATTTGCCTTTCATCCTCCAAGACATTATCAACCACCAGAAAACAGAAACAAAACATTGAAAAAAAACCAAAAAAAAAAACCCAAAAAAACCCCAAAAAAACCAAAAAAAAAAAAGTCTGTTACAGTTTTTCACAACGAAAAGTCATTCAGGTGTGTTATATGCAGGGGTAGAGAACTGTGTTTATAACCTTTCTGTCCCTTTACCATGAAGAAGAAGTGCAGTAAGTTTTGTAACTAAGCTGATAAGCTTTCGAGAGCAATTCGTACATCTGAAATGGTAAAATTATATTTCACAAATGGGAGCCAGTCTGAGACCCCAGAGGCTGGGAATGGAGCTGAAGGAGTAATGTTCATGCACATATGGAATGAGAAATTCCTTAGGTGAAGTCAAGCAGCTCAGGGGATTCAGGGTTAACAGCTCTAGAACCACAATGTTTCTGAGCCTTTTGTTGTGGTAGTCTTGACAGACAGTCAAGGGCTGAACTCTTTGTCAATCAGGTAAACCCCCTTTTTAATAATCCTGTGGCTTGCACAGGCAGTTTGACTTGGAAGGGGTTTGCAGCTCTGGAGATCACCTGGAACTATCTGGGCTGAAAGCTGAGACTTTTCCTACAGAAAGCAGAAAAAACGTTTGCCTTTGCCTAAACCTTTGTGAGACCTTGGGCATACCTGAATGCTTTAACTAAGGAAAGAAGGAAGAGCAGAATAGAATATTTTCAGTTTGAAGGTACCTACAATGATCATGTAATCCAACTGACTGACCAATTCAGACCTGACCAGGTTAAGGCATGTTCTTAAAGGCATTGTCCGGATGCCTCTTCAGCACAGGCTTAGGACACTGACCACCTCTCTAGGAAGTCTGTTACAGTTTTTCACAACCCTTTTTTTTTCAAAGAAATGCTTCCTAATGTCCATTCTGAACCTTCCCTGTCAGGGCTACAAAAGTTACCTGACCAGGAAACTGTTGAAATAGACTTTTATCTCTGGGCTCAGAAGCAGGGTCTTGGCAACAGCTTATACTGCCTTCCTTGGCCCCAGGTCCTGGTCCCTACCCCAGCTCTGCCTACCTGTCCAGGTTATTTTCTAATACTCCAAGCCATTGGTAATTTTCTGCTCTATATGGCAACCAGAATTATGTATGTGGCATATCCGCCTTTGCCCCTTTCCTTCCCACAAAAAACTACAAAGGGATAAAGGAGTTGCCACCACAGGATGCCATGCAGGCCTCGTGCCTCGTTATGTGACTGAGTGTGAGGAGATGGCCACATTTAAGGGAAGAGAAGCCCGTCTGCTTGCCTTTATTTACTGATAGTCAGAGCACAGCTGTCCCATCTTCTTACAATAAACAAAGTTCATCATTTTTCGAAAGCCTTTTACACACTTTGCAGCCGCCACAAGGCAAGAGACAATCCTTGTTTTGCAGAATTTACCACTCATTATACACAGGGCAGAAAAGGGCTCAGGGACACAGAGATGGGGCAAAGGACTTGAACTCAATTTCTAAAACCTCACTGTGTTGGCTGAGTGAGCAAGCCATTCTTTGCAGGAAAGATCTCTGTGCCTGCTGTAGCAGTAGAGCTGTCTACACAAGAGTGTTTGCTCACCTTAAGAGTTTTGGTGATTCATTAGCCACTCGGATCCCCCAGAGCACAGGGAGGTCACAGCCTCAACGGTGCAAAAGATTAGTTTACAAAAAAAAAAAACAGTAGCTCAGGTAGGTAAAGCTACAGCACTGCAGAGTTCACTTGTTAGGCTATGGCTCAGACATCCCACACTGGGATTGTATTAATTCCATTTACCCACAGGAAACATTTCAACTCCAGCCTCTTCTGCAGAGAACACAGGAGTGAAGAGGGAAATGGAGGAGGAAGTATCCTGAGCACTAACATACAGCTCTCGGTCATTCTGTACTTCTTGGTGTGGAAAGGAGGAAATAATGATTTACTGTGAAGCTCTGGGATGGTTTCATGTGTGGAAGTGGCACTGCAAATGCATGGACTGTGATAATCTGGTTCTGCACAATTGATCTCTGGACTTCGGGAGAAAGAGGATATCCTTTTACCTCCTCATTAAGAAACAGAGATGCTTAATGAGGAGAAAAGGTGTCAGGCTTTTTTTTTTTTGTTTGTTTGTTTGGTTTTTTTTTGTTTTTTTTTTTTAATTAGAACAAATGTTAAAATGTGTTAAATTTTGAAAAGGTGGAAGGAATCCCAAATTCAGGAAAAATCAGCATGAATTTTCTCAATTACAATTACAAATATCAAACATGTGCATTCCAGCCTCGCTGTAACAGGTGCAGGGCTTACCCCTCCAAAAGTTCCTCCAAAATTAAATTTATGAGAATTGGAATAAATCGAGAGGCAGACAGAGATGCTTTGATTTCTTTGTGCTCGCTCCCCATAAATATTAATGCCTTTCCTAGGTGCTGGCATCGTGACACGCCGTGGACGGGGGCAGGATGTGTGCTGGCCCGGCTCTCAGCCTCGCTGCATACAGATGAGCCCCTCAGAGAGGCTGCAGGTGAAACACACACAGACACACAGAGCGAAATTATAGCTGCCCTGGGCAGCAACATGGACCAGTAATAGCTGCTTTTTCCATCAGTGGGTAATGCAGCCATTGTGACAGGGACCTGCTCAGTGGTGTTGCAGCATTAAGGGGGAGAAAAGCTGAGGTAGTTTGCCAGAGAAAGCAAGAATCTCTTCCTCCCCAGCTAGACTACAGGAATGTTTCCCTCTTACCACACTAGCTCCTTTATAACTTTCTATTCACAGCCTTTGTCATTTTCATCATTTAAAAAAAAAAGAAAAAAAGGAGTACAGGCTATGTAACAGATTGAAAATGCATGAGATATGAATAAATTATCATGTGTAAAAGTATAGATTTGGCTTTAGTTGCAAGAAATAAAGGAAGGGAAACCTAAATATTCAGATAAATATTCAGAAAAATATTCAGGGATTATGATTTCTTGAGGTATCATTATTTGGATGATGACACCAGGGGAAGTTTTAAATCACAAGGGTATTGTGGTAAGACAAATGGCAATCTTGCCCTTGAGAATCTGAAGTGTAAGACATAAGAGGAAGTGACAGGAGACAGGTAAATGGGTTTTCATGAGGAAGGTCTGATACAATGTGGGTTTATGTGAAAATGCAAATCAATTTCTTAGTATCACAAGTAGCTCCATACCACAACTGTTTAATCTCAATTCTTTAAAAAATATCACTTTTAACATCTCTTGATAAGTCGTTATGTTAGCTTGAGGGAATTTATTTCCCTTATGAATTTTAGAGAATCAGTCTAGTTTTGTCATGTAAATAAACTGTGAAATGGGTTTTCTAGAGATAGGTAACATGAGTGAACAAATCATCTCAAGCTTGATGAATTGTGTCATGGAAATGCTTAGAAAGATCCTGGAAATCCTCTTATCCTAGCAAGAGGGAAACTAATGTCCTGGTTTCAGCTGAGATAGAGTTAATTTTCTTTCCAGCAGCTGGTACAGTGCTGTGGTTTGGATTTGGGATGAGGATAATGTTGATAACACACTGGTGTTTTAGTTGTTGTTGTTAAGCAGTGGTCAAGAATTCTTCAGCTTCTCACCCTGACCTTCCTGAGAGGAGGCTGAGGGAGCACAAGGAGCTGCAAAGAGGCACAGCTGGGACAGCGGTCCCAAGCTGGGCAAAGAGATGCTCCAAACCCTGTGGCACCCTGCTCAGTGTATAAACAGGGGGGGAAGTTGGCTGGGGCTGATGGCTGGGCATTGATCAAAAGTTGGTAAGCAAATGCATTGTCCATCATTTATTTTGTGTGTTGTAATTATTTTATCTTTTTTTTTATTGCTTTTTATTATTATCGTTATCCCTTCCTTTTCTGTCATGTTAAACTGCCTTTATCTCAACCCACAAATTTTACTCTTTTTTTTTTGCTGATTTTCACCCACATCCCATTTGATGAAGGAGGGGAACCAAAACTGCATAGTGTTGAATTGCCGGCTGGGGCTAAATCATGGCAGCTCTTTTTCGGTGCCCCAAAGTGTTCAAGGTAATGACAGATGTGATTGGGAAATGCCGGATAAAATTTATATCTGTTAGTGCTGTCTAGGGATCAGTTGGCAGGCTCCTGTGCTTGCCATGGGCCTCGCTTGCCTTCCTGTTTGCCACAGTCTCGTGCTTGTTAGTGGCTACTTTTTACTCCCAGTGTGAGCCTGAGTGTAAGTGCTCAAGTGTAAGCAGGACACCCCAAACCACACGTGGCCCATGCATTCGGCCACTCTGGAACATGGGAGCCTCAGGTAAACCCTGGACGAAACTGTGGCTCACAGATAAGACCCCACGTGGAGCAGGAACAACTTTAAAGGTTTGCAGTCTGTGGATTAGTTCAGGCCAGAGCAGGGGTAAAGGGAAGAGATCTTTGGAATGTTGAACCAGATGGTCTGGTCCAAAGGGACCAGGGCTGGAGATTGCAATGCAAACACCTTTAAATTGTTGTTACCCGAGATTTGAGTTGCATGTTGCAGGAAATGCTATAACAGGAGGCACCCAAATCAGTGGAGGAGAAGCCTTAATTTAAACAATGAAAGTGCAGCTGTGACCCAGCCTGAGCCTGGCTTTGGTGCCCAGTAACCCCCCACAACACACCAAACCTCCTGTCCTGAGTGACCACTGACAGATGAGCTTTAAGTTATGGACTAAACAAACTCAATGATCATTTTGCAGATGTTTTGCAAGGCTGGTCCACAGACTAATGGAATGACATCTGTGCATAGCATCAAAGGATGGGAAGGGGAGCGTGTGGTTAATGAGGATGTGTTGGCTGGTGTGGAGCCTGAGCATGACATAACTGGTGTGGAATAAAGGGTGGAGAATGTGCTCAGATAAAGCGAATTAAAAGTCAGCAACTCATAATTAGCCTTTTTTCCTACTTAAATAGGAGATCGTGTAATGAATTGTTTTCTCAAACCTTTTGACAAGTTATTTGAGAACACATGAAGAAAGCAATCTGTATGGGAGCTGAGAACCTTAAACTATGGAGACATTTTCCTTCAAGTGCTGAATAGAGACATTTTCTCCAAAGTTAACAGTATCTCTGAACTTATAGCTTCTAAGATGGACTGGATTTAAATAACAATGTGCACTCATCAACAACAGAATAATAATGGCACCAAGTACAGAATCATTTCATAATTACTGGGCACTAAGTAAAAAATAATTTTAAATCCTTTGTTTGGATGCACAAAGCAACAGCACTTCAGTTAAGTTTACACCTTCCTTTGAGATGAGAAAATTTAGGTCTACATGCAACAAAAGTATGAAATATGAGGAAAAATCTTGCATGCTTCAGTGTGTTTTTTTATCCCAAGGGATAAAAAAAAAAAAAATTCCTTCAGATCTTGCACATCTCAGTACTTTCTAGAATATTAAGGTATGAACAAATTATTATGAAAAAATCAATTGGTGCAACATGAAAGGGAGTATTTCTCCTGCCAGCTAAGCTTTGTCTAGACTGCATGATTGAATAGCTGGTCGAAAACAAGCAAACAATCCAAAAAAGCTGGGGGTGGGGCCTATCTTGTCTACAACCTCACACATAGTTATTAAGAAATAGTGCTTTGCCAGGAGCTTCTTAAGCCATAGCATCTCTTTTTGAAGTATCACTTGATTTCATTTTATTTGATCTCTATAACCTCAAAATACAAGGGTTTTGATTGATGCTTTCTGCCTTCTCCTCAGTCATCCCCACAAAAGCTCTAATAACACTAAAGAAGTTCAGAGCCCCTTTTCCTCTACTATCTTCTTCACACTGTTTTAGCACTGCTAACTTTAGAACACTTCAATTATCACTGAAGATTCAGAAGCTGACCTAATTGTGCTGCTATTTTTTTTATTGAGGTTGCAATTTTCAAAGCCTTTTTTTTTCCCATTACAGAGTCCATCTTTTATTAAGTTTAGTAATGATTAGACATGGCCAGCTAAAATTAAAACTGAAACTGCTCTGAATAGCTTATTATTAATCAACTTAAATAACCAGTTCACCAACCTGCATATCAGAAAATGCCAGATGGGAGCAGTTGCTGTGGTGCTACTGGAATTAAGTAATAGCATAATTAGTAGTGGTCACCAGCAGGAGTTAATATAGCTGGATCTTACAGTTCCAAGACTAATAAGCATCTAATGTCTTAGACAACTTCTTCTTTTCATTACTAATGTCTGCCAAGTCTGCCGGCAGCACATTCCGTGAGATTAAGTGGAAAATTTTTCCTTCTTATTTGTATCAAATGAGATCCATGAGCAGAATCCCTGGGAAGATATTAATCGGCTCACAGGATTAATTTCTTCTGCACCTGGAAAAATTTTAGACTTCAACCATCACCTGCGTAAGGCCTGAGAAGGTCTGTCCTGCCCAATAATGACAAGTAATATTGAAAACATAAGGTTTAATTTCAAAAAATAAAGCAGTGATCAGCACTGAATAGCCTCTTCAACCATCCTATGAATACAAAGGAGGAAGGAAATGAGGTTTCAAAATGTTCTTTCAAGGTCTATGAGGTTAAAGATTATCTATACATCTAAGCTCACAGAGCTTCTTTCTTTTTCAAGAAAATAAATTTTCCATCTCAGCCCTGATCCATTCATTCTGCATGATGGCATGAGTCCATCTACTTGATTTCCAAAGTGATATAACTTTTTATAAGCTGCATCAGTCCCAGGAAACCTTTTTTTTTCCCAATCTAATATTTACACATTTTACTGTGATATTCTGTAAATATATTTTATTATTCAGATAGTTTAATATCAAGTAGTCATTTCCTTTGGAGATTTCCTATGTCATGAAGAGAAATGCCTACAAAAATTCAGAAATAAAGTGCCTAAAAGCAAACAAACAAAAAAATAAACTTACAAGGAAAGGATAAAATATGGCTGAAAGCAAAGATATTAGAGGACACAGAGACAGAAGAAGCCTTTTTGACATAGGTAGCAGGAAAAGATAAATAATTTTAAAAGTCAGTCTTCCCACTGTGCTATATCCTTTGTGTCACATCTGGAACTACCTGTTTGACCATCTAAAGTTGCACAGGTTTTCTTTAAAATTAATTGTTCCTCAGCTTCACCAAGTTATTTTCTGTTTCACCTTTGATAATTCACACTGGAATTGTTCTGCCATTGCCAAGATTTCATCACCACTTCTGTCTCCAGTATTCCCCAGGCAACATTACGTCTCAGTTGGGTTCGTGTACAATGAAAAAATAAAAAGTTTCTTAGTGATTCTCTTCTTTCTTTTTGATGAGTAATAGAGGCAAAAAAAGTTACAAAGTGTGTCTCTGGATATCTTCTAGAGATTGCACGAGTAGAGGCTATTCCAAAGCCCAAGGAAGTCAATTAAGTGATTCATTGGCTTTGACAGGCTTTGGAGCAACACATAATGATTGTAGCTTTATCTCACTGTCTGATGGAGAGTCTCAGATCAATCAACGTTGCAGCTGCTCGAGAGGAAGAAACTGTTTGTAAATAAGTGATTCACTGGTTAGTTATGATGCTCTCCCCAAAGCATTTAGGTACTCAATTGTCAGTGTGCAGAACTGATTATACAGTGGTAAATTTTAATGCTGAGCCATTCAGGGAAATACAGGCTCTGTCTCTCACAAATGTATTCCTGAAAGCTGATTCCATAGGCCCGATATATCCTGCTTGCATTGTTTGGTAAGACTTTTATCTGGCCTTTCTTATTATACCATCTGAATGCTTTACAAGCTTTAATAAACTTATTCTCACAGTGTCCCTGAGGCAACAGCTACATGAAAAAAATTGCCCAAGAAAAGAAACCTCTAGGCAAAAGCCTGGAAGAAAATGCTGCAGGCAATCACATGCAAAGGAACAGTTGTCTAGAGAAGAAATTCTGCCCCAGAAAGAATTGACCTTGAGAATTCTAACAATGGAAAATGTCCTGATCAGGTCAGCTTTACTGGGTTTTGTGGCTCCAGTTTTACCTTTCTTCTCTCTAACAGATGGGGTGTACCCAGGCTTTTTCATGTCTGCTTCAGAAATCATAAAAATTTTTTGACTTTGGACTGCAATTTTTGTTACTGTCCTCCTGCAGCCTGGATCTAATAAAGTAGTTCATGGAGTTATTGTGAATATCACTTTGCAGCACTGTAGCCCAGTAAACACAATATTGCTACTGATCGTAAGAGGCTTTGTAGTGAGTTTGCAGAACCTCAGGACTAAGGCTGTTCTGGCTCACTTTGTCTGAATTTGTGATCTCTTGCCTAGGGCTTCGTCTTAGGTACTTCAGTTGAAACAGTTCTTTCTAACAACAGGCCATTGTCTAATTTGTTTTATTTTGTGTTTGTCTGCTGCAATCATAGGGGTTTTTAAGTACATAGATCATAGAGTCTTAGAATGATAGAATATCCTGAGCTGGAAGGGACCCACAGAATTCATCGAGTCCAAATCCCTGTCCTGTTCAGGAACCCCAACAATCCCCCCCATGTCCCTGAGAGCTTTGTCCAAACACTCATTGAACTCCATCAGGCTTGGTTCTGCGACCACTGCCCTGGGGAGCCTGTTCCAGTGCCCAGCCACCCTCTGGGGGAAGAATCTTTTTCTGATATCCAGCCTAAACCTCCCCTGACACAACTTCAGGCCATTCCCTCTGGTCCTGTCCCTGGTCACAACAGAGCAGAGATCAGTGCCTGCCCCTGCTCTTCCCCTCACAAGGAAGTTGTAACTGCAGTGAGGTCTCCTCTCAGTCTCTTCTCCAGCTGAGCAGACCAAGTGCCCTCAGCTACTCCTCACACGGCTTCCCCTCAAGGCTCTTCACCATCTTTGTTGCCCTCCTCTGGAGACTCTCTAATGGCTTAATGTCTCTTTTATAGTGTGGCACCCAAAACTGCCCCCAGCACTCGAGGTGAGGCCACCCCAGCCCAGATGAGAGATGGACAATCCCCACCCTTGCCCGGCTGGCAATGCTGGGCCTTATACCCCCCAGCACAGGGATGTCCCTTCTGGCTGCCAGGGCACTGCTGACTCATGTTCAGCTTGCCAGGACCCCCAGGTCCCTTTCCATGGTGCTGCTTTCCAGCCTCTCATTCCCCAGTCTGTCCATCCGTACACCCAGGGTTACCCCATCCCAGGTGCAGAACCTGGCACTTTCCCTTGCTGAACTTATTACAAATGGTATGGAAAAGGTAGCTTGATTCATATTAGGACTAATTCTACAGTATTATTCCTTTCTGCTATAATCACTCTTGGACTACTAAGAATTCACATTAGGCTGTTGATACTTCAGTTATAACCACAGTAAGCTGCTGGATTTACACATATGGCGTTTTCATTTTTCCTAAGCAAGTGCAAAGCAAACATCAGAGCAGTTACCCTGCCCTCTGGTAACAGATACTGCACAGCCCTGAAGAGTAAGATGCTCTCTGCCCGGAAGTTTACAAGAACAAGGGTAAAAGGTTACTACAGGCAGTTTGGTGTGTAAAAAAGGAAGGAGACATAGTATCAGAAATATAGCCAGGGAATGAAACTGATTTTTCAGATAATAAATACTCTTACTGTGCATTAGGCAAATTTTGTGAGAGCACAAATTGATCAGTGTTAAGAAATATTTGTACCACTTAACTGACTTTTTTTCCAAACTAATTTATTTTTCAGCTAACAAGTCTACAGGAAGTTTTAGATATTTGCACCTGCTCAGAATCTAGTCCCCAGTCCTCTGCTCCTGCTGATATCTGGAAAACTTTCCTCTCCTTGTAAAAGACTAGCGCCTCAGAAGTGGCACTTCTTTGTAGACAGAGATTAAGATGCGTAGATGATCTTTAAATATTCTGCTAGTCTGGTCTTCCTCCTTTTCCAGAGCACATTGCTTGATGGATCTAGATTTGTCTCTCATTCCTACACAACTCTCACCCAGAGCTGTAAGCGGTATAAGAAAGTCAGTGCTTGCAGGACCACCACAGCTCTGGATGTTACCATTCAATAAACTCTGAAATTAATTTTCTTCTTGTCTTATTGGCTTTCTTATTCTCCTTCAGCCATCACAGAGTGATCTTACACTGACAGTTCATACATATTCGAGCAACTACCCAGAAACCATACACTGAATATTTTCTCTCTTTTTGCCTTCATTTATTTGTAGATTAGCCTCCCTAAAGAACTAAAAACCATCTCATTTTTCTCATTTAAATGTACTCTCAAGACCAATTGATCATGTTTTCTTCCACTTTGTAGGACTATCTTCTAAAGCATTGCTGCTTTGTAATGTGCATGGATGTTGTGTGGGAGTTTGGCTTAAATGATTGGTTAATGCCTCAAGTACAAAAGGAAATGAGAGCAAACCTTTGCCAACGCCAGTAAGCTATAAATTATGCAATGTACACAAAGATAAAGTGATGCTGGGCCAAGCTTTTAAAGGGAATGGAAAGGTTTTCTGCTGTAAATACAGTTAAGTGTATCCATTAATTAAAAACAAAGACAAAGATCAAAGATGCTGACAAATTTCAGCAACACAGTCTTGTACAACCACGGAAGAGATGCATTGGACACCAATTTCTCTACAGGCATTATCAGTTCCAATGTCTATTGGAGAGCATCAGGATTAACTGGGCAGAAATGTATCACTAGAAAAATTCTTCAAGGGTTAAGAAGACATTGATATGAACCTTTATGAATAGAGTTTTCTGCTACAGAAGACATAGGGTTCAGATAAAGTTTTCTGTTGTAAAAATAGGAAAAAAAGGAAATAAAGCCTCTGTGAGTCAGATAGTGAAGAGAGATGTTTGTGTTAACAATGATTCTTAGTTTTGATATACTTTGAGAAATTTTTAGGTGACATAATATGTGGACTATTTCACTGGGATATTCTAAATTTTCAAGGAAAGACACTGGAGCTTACAGTTAATACCATCAAATGTATAATATATTACAGCTTTCTTGTTAAGGATTCTTTATAGTATACTTCAAAATTCCATTTTTGAGATGATTTATAAGTGTTATAATACAAAGTCAGTCACATGAAATTCTAAAAGTGTTCCTGCTAAGTCCTTTTTACTGCTGCTGAACATCAATATGCCTTATTTGAATGTAACTCCAGAAAGTTATTTGTGCTTTGAAAATTGCAGCCAGGCTGTTCAACATAGGAGTGATTTCCTGTGAGTATTTAGAGCAATTGCTACATGTGGATTTGACTCACCTCCTTGCCTGACACTAAAGAATGAATTAGCATGGCATAACTTTCACTAAAATCCCCAGGCTCAGTTGAATGTCCCTAACCCTCCAGAAATTGCCAATGCAATTCACATGGGTGTTTCTAACCTTACTCTAAACCATTAACTTAGATATTGATGCCAGAAAAAGGGACATAGCACAGCTCACTTGACACTAAACCCCTCAATTCATCAGCCTGGGGAATTTCTGGCAGCTGACCTGGTGAGTTACGTGCTAGCCCATAGCTACTTTAAATTTAAATATGTTCAATCTTTACAAACTGCTCTTGATGCAAGAGCTCCAGCAGAGCTGAGAGTGCAAAAATGTCTTAAAAACTGTGCTTCCCTCCCCTCGCAAGCTAACTGCTGGGGATATTATTATGGTCACTCAGGAGAAATTAAGCGTCTGTGGAAGTTTATGATCGTCAGGAAAAAAACTGAACGTGTTTGAATTGCTCCTAATATGAACAAACAGAAAACAACATTCACAAGTAATAAATGTATACTTAGGGATCCAAAAGGTGGTTTTTTTTTACCAGAGGAGAGGAAAGTAATAAGGAATACTGGCTGAAGAAAAAATTAGGCTTAGAAGTTGAATAAAATTTAGGAGTTTCTGCATGGCAGGTTTGTTGTGTATTATTCCATAACCACTGAGCAGAACAGGTGTGCTTTTAAGCTCAGTGGCAGAAAAGGGGAGCAATTGGAAGAAAGAGGAAAATCACAATTGAGGTGAGCGGCATGAAATCTATGATAATTCACCCTACAACTGGTAGGTACCATCTAGATCTACAGAGTGCTTCAGCACTGAGTTTACTCTTCCTGTAGCATCAAATCAGCCCCGTTACACCTTCATTCAACCAATCTCTCATTTCAGAGACATCAATAAGGAAAATAGATATCAATAAAACGCAGACATGACAGCTAACTTCAGGTAAATCACATTTTCTATTTGATGCAGTGTGTTGCCAGTCTGGATGTCCCAGTCAAGTGTTTTCAGGGAAACAATGAACTCACTGTAAGAAAGAATTTGCATTCATCACTAGCCAATTAAAAGCTGTTTCTTTCCTCCCAGCAGGGCTACAAATAGCTGTGCTATCAACATTGAGGGCAGATCAATCTGTTAACATTTTTGGCACACATCAGTGGGGAATCTATAAAGATCTCTTAATAAGACATTTGAAATCAGAGGTAAATACCACCCAACAAAAAGGAAACATTTATTTATATAAACTTCCACTCTTACCCATTACCTCTTCAAGCCCACTGCTGCATTCTTCATCTAACTGAGCTAAATCATGCATGAAATAGTATTCTATTTAGTTTAATGGCTAACAGAACCTGAATGCCTACATATACCGCACTAGCTTACTTCTGAAAGACTCAGTAATTTTTAATACAGCAAAGAACTGCTCAGTGTGTAACCTCAGTGAATAGGCCAGCCTTATTTCCATTATCAGCAAATATATTCCAGAAAGCTGTTCCATATTATTCAGTCTTACATAATTTCATCTTTTACAAAAAAATCCCTAAAAATCAAACTCCCAAAGCTCCATATTCTCTGATTTTATTACTAAATATTATAACGTCTAGCAAGAATATCTTAGCCTTATTTAACTTTTTATCCTTTCTTCCTTCGAGAGAATAGCAGTCTTTATCACCATTTTCCCAGTTATCTTAGAAGCAAATTTGTCTTTTTCTGAGATGCTTCTTTTGATAGAACAGCTTGCTTAAAAACTGCACTTTCCCTAAACACACAGCTATTAAGGATACTTTCTTTAAAGATATTAAAGAAAATTTCATCTACGCTCTTTATTATCATCACATTTAAAAGGAAAGTAAAAGAAAACAAGATCCTTGATTGAATGGAACTGTAGAAATACTTGAATTTAGCATTTTTATTGCAATCCAATTAGGAAAAAAAATGGTGCTGAAGTAGAACACCACCAAACAAAGAGCTGTGGAAACATGTTAGGAAGATTTCTCTGCACTGAGTCTGTATAACAAAAGATAAACATGTAACCCTTGTGTTGATATCCCTGAGCTTTGTCTGTTGAAACCCAGAATCACAGAATGAGTCAAGTTGGAAGGGACCACAGTGGTGTCACCTGGTCCAACTTTCCTGCTTAAGCAGGGTCACCCCAGACCAAACGACACAGGAAATGTAATAGAATTCCAGAAAATTGAAATTATTGAAATTATCAATGTCAATTTTGAGAGACTCTGATTTTACAAGTGGGACAGGTTCATCTCTGCAGGATTCCATGTCTTAAAACCTCATTAAGATGCACATAAATGCGTGTGTTCCAGAAATTTTCTTGTTCCACGTATTCCAAACATGTTCCTAGGTATTTCTGTCAAGCCTGCTTTGACATCACAGCCCTACTAGCTGTGTGTCCACCCCAGAGGTAACCACGAGCTAAAGTCAATTATCCTTGTCGCAATGTTCTGCTGATACAGCAGCACTGCTTTTGGGATTGCACCTTAACCTCCTCACCAGGGCTTTGACTCTTGTGTTGGCATCTCCCAAAGCACGCAGTTTTACCACTGCCTTAAGTCTTCTTTTGGTTGCCCACACTTCGGGGACTTGAGGCTATTTGAGATATTCTCAGGTATCCAAAATATAGAGAGGGCACTGGTAGATCTCAGAGGAGCCGTGATCTGCCGGCTGATTGAGGGAGGGGATTCTCCCCCCTTCACTGCTCTGGTGAGACCCCATCTGGAATACTGCATGCAGTCCTATTGCTCCCAAGATAAGGAGGATATGGAACTGCTGGAGCAAGTCCAGAGGAGTCAGTAAGGTTAGTGAAGGGACTGGAGCACCTTCCTTCGGATGACAGGATGAGAAATTTGGGGCTTTTCATCCTGGAGAAGAGAAGGAGCATGGAGACCTCACAACATTTTCCTTCACAGCATGTGAAGGGGGCCAACAGGGAAGCCAGAGAGGGACTCTGCATCTCTGTAGTGATAGGACAAGGAATAATGGGTACAAACTGAAAGAGGGGAAATTTAGGTTACATGTTAGGAAGAAAATCTTTACTATGAGAGCAGTGAGGCCCTGGCACAGGTTGCCTGTAGAAGTTGTGGCTGTCCCATCCCTGGAAGTGTTCAAGGCCAGGCTGGATGGGGCTTGGAGCAACCTGGGATAGTAGAAGGTTTACTTGTCCATGACAGGCAGTTGAAACTAGTTGATCTTTAATGCCCGTTCCAACCCAAACCATTCTATGTTTCTATAAGTCTATGATTCTGTGTTTCTATGATTCTATGATTCTGTGACTCTATGACCTGAGGGAGATTCTGCACACCTGGAGCCAGAGCTGGAGATCAAAGAGCATTGCCTGGGATTTCTGGCTTGTAGAAGGCATCAGAGTAAAGGCTCATGAATAAAGTCCTTAATTATTTACAAATCAGACACAGCTTTATATTTTCTGATATGGGTGTAGACAAGTAGAAAGAGTGAGCAGAGAACTAATCCTCCTGCTAATCCTAATTTCTCTCCATATTCTTCCATGTTAACCAGGGATGGTAAGACTTCAACGTCTCAATTCTCTTAAAACCCAAAGAAAGAAACTCTGGGTTTTTTTCTCTCTTCTACTGCTGACAGTGTATTTATCCTCTTCAATTCTTCCCACTGAAATAGCCGTTCAGTTCCTTTTGAATCAAATGGTCTTATCTCCAAAGTTGATACCTGACCTCTTCAAAATTACTTAAGAAGCCCTAGGGCTTACTTGTTCATTTCTTGTCTTTCAG
Source organism: Eulacestoma nigropectus (assembly GCA_013397775.1). Taxonomy (NCBI): domain Eukaryota; kingdom Metazoa; phylum Chordata; class Aves; order Passeriformes; genus Eulacestoma; species Eulacestoma nigropectus. The sequence goes on from VZTE01002392.1 coordinate 147,410, forward strand.
CCACAGACAACCAGAAGATGACCTATGTAACTCTACTTTCTGTATTATTTCTGTCTCTATCTCTTCAGAATTTTATTGCCACAGGCAATAAAATCTTTAAAGCTTTCTAAAACAAAACACTTAAGCCTAGCTTCATCCATCTTCCATTAATTACACTGAAGATTCAAAACTTTTTTGGATGGGCTTACCTACCTCCATTTGGCAACCTGTAGACTTCGTATAGATCTCTCTAATATATAGACCTCAGATTCTCCAGAGGTATTAACTCAGGACTGAGACAAAGATTTTACCAAGTGCTTGGTAAGAACAGGTTAATTGACTTCCAACACATTAAAAAATACAGTAGTGAGAAAGGGAAGAGTAAATGCTCCAGGTCTAAGGTAGAATACATGAGAAATAAGGTTTAAATGACAGAGAGGAAACATAAAGGAAGTGTTTTTAATAACAAATGAATTGCTGGAGCTTCAAGGATGTTATTGAAAAGGTCTCCTTTGGTGGTAGTTTTTAAGGTTTGGCAGATATCTTTGTCAAGGCAGAGAGGTGGCAAATATGATGTTTTTTTAAGTCTCTGCTACCCCTTTTAATTAATATAAAATTATATTTTAATTCATTAATTGCTTCTCTGGGATAAATAGATTTATCTCTAGAGTGAGGTATCTTGGCATCCATATGAATTTTCATAACTTGATCTTAAGGAGTCAATTCATAGGCTAAAGAAACTTTTAGATACAAATATCATGAGCTCATCAGATCTAACACTTTTTAAACAGATAAGAACCGTACTGATACTTTATTCCCTTGACAGACATTCAGACATATTATTTGGAGAAAAGAAAAGAAAAATTAGAGATTAATCTTTAGCTCACCACTAACTAAACAAAACCCTTCAATTTCCTTCCTTCTCCTTATCTGCATCTGACCTTGAGTGTCTCTTATACCTGACAAGCAGTGAATATTTTTCATCTACCCTAACTTTCATTTCTCACACTCATGATTGGAGGGGGGGGCCATAATAAACATGAACATTTAATCAATACCCTTGTATGAACCGAGCAGTAAAGCACAGGCTAAATAATGAAGAAATACAATTCTTACTCCTGACGCATCTTTAATTAGAGCTTTACTACACGACACAAATTACTTCAGTCCTGTGATATTACCCAAGATGCTTAAATGTTCTACAAAAGTATTGATTTTGTTTTGAATGTCAGATCTTGAGCTTGGCAGCTTTTTCTGTGAAGCAAATTGGAATTCTAATTAAGCTGCATTTCTCAAATGAGAAGCAGAAAAACAGCAGCATAAGTGCACAATTACTGGACCATGGTTATCAGCCTTCTTATGGTCAAAACAACCACAATTTTTAGTAGTACTGAGGAACTCATGACATGCTTTAAATGAAAGTTTTACAAAGATGAATTTCTGTATTGCCTCTGTGTAATTTACCACCTTGAAAAATATTGGTTGAATGGCTTGAATGGTGCATTATTTTTATTTTTGTTTAAGTAGGTTTGGCGACTTAGCAGTGAGAAGTATTAACCTTTGGAAAAAATCAATTGCCATCTCATCTCATCTAGTTAAGAAAAACATACACATGCAAGAAAAACTGCACAGGAACCTGATAGAATTAGTCAGCAGTGAACACAACCCTCACTCTCAGCTTTTGGCATCGGTGGGATGCAGTAGATGGGCTGTGGCAAGGAGAGTTTAGAGAGTGGAGCTGAATAAGGAAAGAATGTCATTGAAAAGCTGAAAAGCACTGAAAAGACGTGACCAATGAGTAGATGATAGTTAGCACTTGTTCTTCATGTGTTTTGAGCTGCCGGTTTCTCACGTCATTTCATTTCAATTCGTTGACTTTCTGGACCTTCTGAGATTGTACAAGATGTACCTGTTAGAAAGTTCCATCTCACATTCATCAACAAGGTGTCCACCACTCTAACTTAATTTTAAATTCTTTCATCATCTAAAGCTTATGTAGCTTCAGATTTATGTTCAAATCTGTTGTTGCTACTGTCTTTGTCTGAGGGGTTTTATTTGTGTATGATTTTTAACTACTTCCCGACATGTGCCAAATCTGACATCATCCCTTCTTTTGTCTTAATAGCATCATGATCAACACAAAGAAAGGAGCCTTTGCCAAGACATGACTAGTTTAAAATTTCTGTCTTCAGCAGATTGACAAGAAATATAAGTCAATAGTATAGTAGCTTCTATCACTAAACATTTATAGGTTTTCAAAATTTATTTAGTTTTTGTTTACCGCTGGTGCAAGAAATCTTAAAATTTGTGCTTGAGGCACTAAAACAAAATTAATAAGTCCTTCAATTACTCAAATGCCCCTAACTCTGAATTGTGGCAGGTTTTTGTTGCACACATAGAAATATGCACAGATCTAAGGGAAAAGTCTCTGTATTTGCAGAATCTACCACGTAAAGAATTCAATCATTTAAAAAACCTCTGACCTGTTAGTAAGCCATTTCAGATATTCATCCAAATGTTACCAAATGTGAGCACATTAGATTCTCCATAGTCACTGATAATTAAAATCCTCCTAAGCATCAGCATCCTGACCTAGACATAACACTCACCACATAGTAAAGGATACTCCACTGTAAACACATAGGAGTGAAAATAAAATATTTCAGAGAAAATTAAATCTTGAAATGGTATTTAACAGGAATCATCTTACAAAGAAAAAACATGGAGCTTCAGGTTTTAGGAAAGGTAGTTGCCTCATTGATGCATGAATGAGGTAAAAATTCTCCTCTGTATCAAGGAATTTTTCTTTGATCACTTTTTTAGCTTTGTGAAATTTGCTGGACCCTGTCCAGAGAAGGGTAACAAAGCTGGGGAAGGGTCTGGAGCACAAGTCTGATGAGGAGCAGCTGATGGAGCTGGGAGGGTTCAGCCTGCAGGAAAGGATGCTCAGGAGGGACCCTGTGGCTCTGCACAACTCCCTGACAGGAGCGGGCAGCCATGGGGAGGTCGGGCTCTGGTCCCAGGGAACAGCGACAGGATGAGAGGAAATGGCCTCAAAGTTGTACCAGGGGATATTTAGGTTGGATAATGGGTAAAATTCCTTCCCTATAAATGTGGTCAAGCACTGGGGTAGAATCACCATTTCTGGAGGTATTTAAAAGACATTCAGATGTGGCACTTAGGGACATGGTTTAGTGGTCAGTTTGGTAGTGTTGGGTCAGTGGTTGGAGACTTAGAGGTCTTTTCCAACTCTAATGGCTCCATGATTAATTAGCAATATGTTTAACATTCCTCAGACATGAACATATTTTTGTTTTATTTTTATTTTAAAGCCATTTTAAGCACTATTTTTTCCCTTCTATATCTTTCCCACCACTTAGCTTTTCAATTTGCTTAAAATTTGCTTTTCAATTTTGTTAAAATTTCACAACAAGTGTAGTGGAATACCTAACCAGACTAGAAGACTTCAACCATGTATTCCTATAAGTTTTGCACCCCTCCTTTTCAGACTCAATCACGTTGCCTTCTACAGAGCTCAGAGGCACAGCAGTGATCACCAGCCCATGGAGAGTAGCAGAAGCTGTGTAGGAAGCCAGGAGACTGTAGGAGCTGCTATAGTAATCCCAGAGCACACGAATATAGTGCAAGATCCACTAAATTGCTCCCGCTTTTATTTCAGAGCGCCTCATAGAGAAAAAAAAAAAAACTTGCAAATTGGAAAAGAATTATTTTCTGTTTATGAATAACCCATTGTTCTGACCTCTTTGCTTTGAAGTCAGTACTTGCTCCAGGGTGATTCAACGCCATGCTTTGGCTTTGATGTACAATCTTAAAAGCACCATTACAGGCATTTACTGGAAGGGAATACCTTGTTGCCATGGTTACTAGTGCATCACTTGAAATTGTGATATAGCTGGATTTCATCACCATGACACTAATTTTCTCCAGTGCAGCAAGGGAGAGACTAGATCATTACTGTATTAGATGCAGTAGAGTTGAATTTTCTTCTTTGCATTTTCTTCTTTTCACTTTTGAAGTTTTGTGTGGGTGAAAACCACGGCTGTAAGGAGGAATCTGTGAGCCAAAGAAAACTATGCCAGCTATTGTTTGGGGGAATGTGAACAAATAGGGAGGATTTTTGGCTTTGTTTCTTACTAGGAAAAAAATGAAATGTGGAATCCTGTAGGAAATCAGCTGTCAGACTGAGGTAATGACAGTCAAATTCAGTGCTTCCCTGGTGACTGCTGGGCCCTAATCCAGCACTCACTGAGCTTTCTCAGGTGTAGGCAGCACAGTGAGTTGTGGTGTGAGGAACATTTCCAAGATCCCTGGGGCATGTCTTTATCACAGACAGAGAAAGGCAAAGAGAGGGAAGCATCTCGCAACTGCACAACTTGTGCATCCCCAGCAGCTCGTGCACAGTAACTTAGAGCAGGAAGCGTGGTGGAGCTGCCACCGTGTTTGGAAATAACCTCTTAGTTCCAGGTTCACGATGACCCAGCCCAGCCCAGCTGCCCCTGTGCCTGCTGCAGAGGTGTGAGCTGAGACAGCTGTGGTGTCCCAGGTACAAGACAGATCTGGGAAGAAACATGCAGCAATTGAGTGTGGGCTTGGTTTTCAGCTGCGCTGAATAGAAAGGAGCAGCTTTATTCAACTACTTGTCTTCATTCCTCTTCAGGCTACAAGCTAAACCAAGTTAACTGAAAAGGCAACTTACTCCAGCAGAGGGATTTAAGCAGGGAAAAAAAAAAAAAGAAAATAACTTCACTCATCTGTTTAGGGGAGCCACTCAGTCATGCTCCCATCCTCAAAATTAGGCACACGTGGAGGATTCCAACTAAAAGCTCTTACAGATTATTGCCTTCCTCACCTAACTTGTACATCTAAGTAAGAAACCTCACCTGAAGGCTAGAGGCTTCAACTGTATCTTCAAGCACCTTCCTTGGGAAGTTTGCAATGGAGCTACTTTCACCTGTGTCCCACTGTAAGAGCAGGATTTGCTTTTTCACGGACTCTTGTTTAGTATCATTAGACACATCTTCTGAATCAGACATTGCTGGCAGGGACAATACAGGTGTCATCAAAAAAACACTCGAAGAGGGGAATGGACACTTGACAGAGCTTACTGTTAATAGATGTGCAGTGAACCCCCCCTTAAATTTGACCTAAGGTCACTACTCAGGTTCAGAGTGTCCTCAAATGAGAGCTATCGAGACCTTCAGGGTGTTTTTTGTGGCCTCAGACATACATATTAGAATAGAATGAAGTGGGTTTGACAACCTTTATATTTTAGTATATGCTATTGAAAGAAACTTAACTGCTTTGTCTGGATAACTTGAGGTAAATACAACCAAGATGATTTGGTCTGTAGTTTTAAACAATTAAAAAAAAAAACCAAAAAACCAAAAGTGAATATGTTTCCAAAATAATCAATTTCAGGAATAAATAAATTAAGAAAAAGTAAAATTAAAAAGTACCAGCCTCATCTGTTTCAGTTTTAGCATCATTATCACCTCTGGGTAATCACAGTTATTCCCAGTTCACCCCAGTCTAAGCGGAAAGCACGAGTGGCAATGTCCCCAGTGAACTCCCAACACACATCCTAATCTGTGGTTTTCAGCCAATAAATGCTGTAAAAAAGTAAAGATAATGGTGTCTTAGAAGGTGCTAAGTATATCTTTACATAAATTTGTTTTTATCAGGAAAGTTTGATCCTCTGCATTTTTTAATGCATAAATTCCAAAGTGACAGATGTTTAAATGGCTTTTTACCCAGAGTTTGGTTCAAATGCATTTTTATTAGAATAACCCAATTTTGAATACACTCAATCACCTTCTGTTTCTGCTTTTTGCACATGTATTCCCTATTTTTGTCATTCAAAAGAATGAGAGTTCTCCAAATCTCTGCAAGACTATTCTTTTTTTTAATATTTAGAAGGTCTTGTAGGTCTAACCAACACTAGAAGCAGCCTAAAGAAATGCCTGGCTTACATCACATAGGTGTTACAATATTTGAAATTGTATTTGAGCATTGCAATCAAATTATTCTGTTGCAGGAATTAGTGATTATAATTTGAAATTAGGTTACATGTACAACTTCTAGTCAGTAATAATATAGATCTTCTAGTCAAATCTGAACACATAAAAGTTAAGTTCCGTTAAAAGTAATACTTCGGAAAACTGTTGTGGTGTCAAAAGTTTAAAGAGCAATTTTTATAATGAGTTCTTAGGAAGACAGACTGACTTTTATCTTTTGCATCCCACAATTAGATGTAGATTTACCAAGCACAACTTAACATCTCAAAGTAGCTCTGTATCTAAACATAGCCCTTCACTTTCACTTAAAGTTCAATACATGTTTTCTGCAAAAATGACTAAAAATAAAAATGGCTCTTGGTTTTTTAACACTAATTAATCTGTGAGGCACAGCTATCATTACCCACAGAGAATGAGAAGTATTAATTTTAATTTGTCCCATAAAAAAGCCCCACAGAAGATTTTGCAATAATTTCTTCCCATCCCTCTTGACGCTGCTCAGATTTCTCCAGTCTTTCCTCTTTCTCTCTCTCTCTCCCCTGGAATATGACCTTCAGGTTTAAGTAATAACTATTCAAGAGAGATGCCACAAGGAAGATCATGTCATTGATTCTTGGTGCTGCTATTGAAGGGAGTCTGACAACAATGGTTTGATACATGTTTATATAGTCACAAATACATTATTGATGAAATAATTGACAATTTTATTTTTAATTCTTCTTCATTTTATAGCAAAAATGATGCATTTTTCTAAACCAAAACCGTCTAAATTTTACATAATGTTTATCTTAGCTGTAATTTGTATTTATATGAGGTGGTAAGTATTGCAACTGAAAACATTTACTTTACACAACCATTGTAAAATTTTGATTGCTTAAGTGTCTTTTGTGAAGAATTTTTTTTAATTTTTTTTTTTTTTTTGGGTGGGAGAGAGTGGGGAGATTTTTCAATTACAGCTTTTCCAAAATATCAAAAAATTTAGTTGAAATTTAAGAAAAATATAAAGTGGTTTAGTAAAGAGGTTTGTTAATCTATCAGGAGTCTTTCCTTCATTTACTATAGCCTAGAAGGCTACAGTAAGATGTTATTTTTATGATTTTGGTCTTCCAGACTAGGAGGATTCTTTGTAATATTTTAGCACTTCTGTCTCTCCATTTAGAATGTGACAGATCAGAATACAACAAAGATGAACAAACACTGATGGAAAGGGAACAGAGGAGACGCTGTTTTCTGGAAATCAAACCTCAAAAAAAGGTCAGGTTAAGGGTGCCCATATCCTTAATTAAAAATCTCGTCAATCCATCCCAATGTCTCTCTCATTCACATTAGAGTGCCAAACTATGTCAGACCAGATTCTCCTCTTTTTTCTTTTTTTACAGCTACATAATTGAAACTTGAATCTACTGCTGTGTGAATATTAATGTTCCATTCCAGCAGTTATTCATAGTCCCTAAGTTCTGATCTTCTAAGAGGGTTTTCAATCGAAGAGTGAAAAATAAGACTTTATTTGAGTTCATCTGGTGAGCACAGAAGGCTTTTAATTTTATAGAAAAGAATGAAGAAAAAAAAGAAAAAAAAAAAGTGGTCTGTCCATTCCTCAAAGCAGTGAAATAGATCCAGGCTCTCTGGGGTTGCTGACTGGATTTATTGTATGCCACACAGATCAAAAGTAAGTGTGAGCAGGTAAAAAGTCTTGATACCCAGCTGAGTAGGATGGTTTGAGAGCGTAACAGACACTGACTGTGCGACTGCACAATGTTTCTGCTTGCCAAGTTAATTAAGTTAGGATTGAATGCCCATGGATAGGAGATAATAATATCAGCCACATAAAAAGGATATGTGATATTGTAGATTAGGCTTATAAGAATGGCTTTGTCTGACAGGGAGACAAAAATGTGCTGCCGCTAAACTCCAAGAGATGGGACTCCTGCCATATTCACAAGCATGCTTTAGTTTGTATTTTTTTTTTTTTTCTTCATTTACTATTTCTATTTGCCATTTAATAACCCTTTGAGCTACATGCAAGGGAAACGGCAGAAAAGGTGACAAGCCCAGGAAACTGCCAGAGGTGAACTTTTCAACTCCCAGGAACATCTCAAGGCAGGCTGTAAATAGGATTACTTTTATTAGGCTGCTGCCTGCTGCAGCTGCTTGTGTTAAGGGCCTGTCACTCTGCCCATTGTGCGCAGAGGAGTGACAGGCAGCCTCGGTCTGGGGGACCCCGTGCAGACCCCACCGACGCCCGTCACTCAGGTGGGGCCGTCCCTTCGAGTCAACAACAGAGCATAAAACAGGATTTCAACCTGCTTTACAGAGGACGGGAAGGTGTGGGATTACCTCTTTGACAGAAACATGGGTCATCAGTGCAGGGTCAGGGGAACCACCAAGAGCCTCCTCCCCACCATGGATGTGCCTCCAAAACGGAGGCAATTCTCCACCACGCCACATCATTGGTGGTTAAACCCTTCTCCAGTTTAGACTTCTTTTTCCATCACCTCCTAGTCCAGCCTGAATCATGGAGGTTTGAACAAGGCAATGCTCAGCTTTGAGAAGAAATAATCAAGCTTTCATGTAAGATCTCAAGAGTTCCCAAGGTCTGGGTCACTAGAAATACAAGCCCGGGGTGTGAAAATAGATTATTCTGAGGGAGGCACGAGGATTAAGGCAGTGCCTGCACCTCAGATTTATGGAAATGAAGACGATTAGACCAGACAAAACAGAATAAGGAAATAGCCATAGGGAGAACTTCCTGGAAAGACCAGGAGGTGCAGCAAATATTTTGGAGGCTGTCCGTGTTACTCGAGCTTAACATCCGTAGATGTAGAATATCACATCTGCAAGTCAATCTATACTCCCAAGAGGAGAAATTTTCTCTCAAATTATCATTTTTTACCCCTGGAACCTAAAATACATATCTATATATGCATCTCTCTCTCTCCCCATATATATATATATATATGCACATACATGTACAAACACATCTATAGACATATTCTTGGGGTGCTCCTGTGCAGAACCAGGACTTCAGTGATCCCTGTGGGTCCTTTTCAACTCAGAAAGGTTTTTTATTTTATGATTCTATGGTATATACGTATATATTTAAGCACTTCCACCGCCAGTTTCTCTAAGCCTCTCACAAAAGCCCAGTTTGAGCTGGTAAGAATGTACCACACCACAGGAGGCCGGAATTCTACCCGAGGCTCTCCTCTCATGCATTTCAGTCTGTCTAGGCTATCCTTCATTGTACAAGAGGATTTGAAAGCTGAAGTTTTGTTCCAGACAAACATTGCAGTAGACACCCAAACTGCATCGACTGAAGTATTTTCAGTGTATGATGCAATTTGAATTCCAGAAGCATTAGAGGGAAGCTGGGAAGCTGCGGGCCAGACTGGAGAGAAGATCCAACATTCAGATTTTTGTTACTCTGCAAAGGCATTTATGTATCGGTGCCAGGTACAAGCACAAGTTTAAACAGTTTTTTAAAAAGGACATTCCACCTGAATATGAGCAAGAACATCTTTAGTGTGTGGGTGACCACAGATGGAACAGAGAGCAGAGTGGGAGTGGAGTCTTCCTCACTGGAGATATTCCAGAACTCTTTGGACACAATCCTGTGCTGTGGTGTGACCCTGCTGAATCAGGGAGGTGGGACCAGATGACCCACGGTGGTCCCTTCCAGCATGACCCATTTTGTGTGTGATTCTATGTGATATACACTTTTAAATTGCTACTCTGTTAATTTTGATTAACGCTGCTACAGTGCTACAAAATTGCATGGGTTTATAAAATATATTATCTGGATATATTTTGCAGGAAGCACTTGCAGCAATACGTTTCTAATAATACTTTTTATTATTTCCTTTCTCAGAGCGGTTTTTAGGAGTGCACATCTCAAATCATACAAACAAAAAGCCATTAAAATGATCTTATAAAAGCTATTATGTTTCATGATCTGATTATACATATTCTGCTTCAAGACAAGTACACTATATGGAAAATTATAGTTTTAGTCCAGTCACCTTCTGGAGAAAATTCCTATTTATATTCCTGACTGACATTACCTATTTCTCCAAGTGATTTTGTCCAGTTTGCATGATACAAATCATCATCTATACAGAAGAAGACCAGGTCCAAGTTCATTCCTGATTTATCTCCACCAATGCATAAAAGGGTAAAGAAAATCCATTAGAAACAAGGTTAAAAAGAGGGGAAGAGGGGAAAAAGAAAAAAAAAAAAAGACACAGCATGAGCTGCATGGAAGATAAATGCCAAAGACCTGATTGTCATTTACATTGAGTCAGAATAAAGAAGCTGTGAATGAGAACTGAAGACAGGCTGTGCATCTGTTTATTTCTAGCTAAAAATATGCTGGATTTTTTTAGGGGTGCGCATTCTCATTTGTTTGTGAGAATATTTTTTTTTACATTAACAGGAGGGTTTTTGAGCACTAGGTGAAAGGTTCAGCGTTGAACTGAATTTACAAATCCTCCAGCTTCCAGGATTCACTTATCTCTCTCTGAAAGTATATGTCTATCTCTTCATCACAGGCCTTGCAATCACCCGCTATTATGCGGGGGTCAAGCTCATTCTGAGGAAGGAAAACATACTGAATTAAGATGTATAAGAGATTAACCAGCTCAGGTTAATTGTATTTTCATTTTCTCGAGGATTTATCAATGCGGTAAAATAAATCTCTCTATGTTTTTGCAGTTATTAAAAGAAAATGGGACACTGCATAATCGTGGCAGCCATTATCATCAGATCTGAAAACAAACACAGAAGAGCAATCCTTTCTTGTTGGAAGTAAAACCAGGTGGTTGGCTATAACACTGTTTCTATAAACTCCCTGCTATTTCTTCATCTTCTTTTTCTGTTATCTTTCACCATGAGATCTTTTCACTTTTGCTTACAACACCATCAGGAAGGCATTTCTGTGCCTGTTGAAACTACTGCTCCTGTCAGCTTTCCTTTCCAGGCCTTGTAACATTTTTTTGTAACTGTGGTTTACAGACCATCTCACTTCTTTATGTGGAAGGGTCTTTCCGTGTCAGTAATTGAAAGCACAGAGGAAGTGAGACACGGGCCAACCTGAGCTAAAGGGATGGGCAGAGCAAAGATGGGATGGTAACAATAAAATAATCAAATCAAATCGGATCAAATCAAATAAAATCCAATCAATCTCTCTGATTCCTGAAACAGAGGAGGTGCTTTGGATCATCATCTTCCTCATGGCTGAGTCTGTGCACAACAACTGGCCCTGGGGGTGCTGGTGCCAGCGGCTGGACACGAGCCCAGGGATGCCCAGGTGGGCAAGAGGCCAATGGCCCCTGGGCTGTCCCAGCCATGGTGTGGCCACAGCCCCAGGGCAGGGCCCGTCCCCTGTGCTGGCTCTGCTGAGGCACCTCCAGTGCTGGGGACAGCTCTGGGCCCCTCGGGACAAGAGAGACATTGAGGGGCTGGAGCGTGTCCAGGGAAGGGAACGGAGCTGGGGAAGGGGCTGGAGCCCCAGGAGAGGCTGAGGGAGCTGGGAAAGGGGCTCAGGCTGGAGAAAAGGAGGCTCAGGGGGGACCTTCTGGCTCTGCACAACTCCCTGACAGGAGGGGGCAGCCGGGGGGGGTCGGGCTCTGCTCCCAGGGAACAGGGACAGGATGAGAGGAAACTGACTCAATGGTCACCAGGAGACGTTTAGATTGGATCTTAGGAAAAATTTCTTCACATGGGTTACGAAGCACTGGCACAGGCTGATCAGGGCAGTGGTGGAATCATCGTCCCTAGAAATGTTCACGGCCGTGTAGATGTTACACTTTGGGACACGGTTTAGTGGTGGGCTTGGCAGTGCTGGGTTAAGGGTCGGACTTGAACAACTTAGAGGTCTTTTTCAACCTTAGTGGTTCCATGATTCCCTGAAATACAGGCTTTGAAAGAAGCAGCTGTGTTTTACAAACACTTTATTGCCCACCAGGGATACTCCAACAGCAGACTTGACTTTCCCTCAAGTTGTGCCTTATCAATAAGGGATGGTGCATACAGACACGCTGAAATACCAGTTACTGCCTTGCTGCAGATCTGGGGGCACATGCCTTTTGTGCCTGCCTGTGATTTCATTTTATTTTCCACCTGAGCTGCAACCCAGAGCATTAACTGGGTCTCAGCCAAAAAAAAAAAAACAACAACAGTACCAGGTCCCAAGGTACTCAGCCAAGGACACTGGGGGCACCTGATGTCACTTCATAAGATGAAGCACCACTTTCTCCCTTGCATTACACTAACTACCATAAAATACATATTTAGTGCTATCTAAGCTCATGTAGGAAGTGCTGGGGAGGAGGCTGTACATCCCTCATTATGGTGATGGAGTGTTTACAACAGCAATCCTTTTAGCAATAATGAATTTCCTCATTCATAGGAGGGCTCCCTAGGGTAAAGGGAGCATCCAGCAATCAAGAGCCTTGAATTTCCTTTGTGCTCATTAAAATGAAACAAACAAACAAAAAATCCTGAATAGGGGAATAAAAACCCAAAACCAACCAAGGTGTCAATCTGAGCACCACAAACCAGCCTCTAAGCAGGAAAAGCTATGCAAGCACTCTGTGCTCGCCACTTTGTCAAAGATAAAACTGGAACCAATTTAGAATCAATATTAGCTCAATCATGATTGATCTTCCTTAACTTTAATCTTCCTGCTCTAATAGCCCAAAGGACTTTTTACAGTTGATAAAAGACGTGAATGGCTCCAGATCTTAAAACACCTGAATCATATTCAGACCAAGTCCAGTGATCCTCATATATTGCCGAAAGAGCCTAGAGTGAGCAATTTTGTCATTTACTTTGCCCTATGGTGTGACTGACAACAGTAGAACGCTAAAACATCCTAACTCAGATGTTTTCTTATCCATAAGTGATCCTCTGTGAAAACATACGTTGTTTCTTTTCTTAGCCTGAAGTGAATGGAAAAATACATCGGAATGAGAAACTGAAGCATTTATACACAGCCCTGACTGAACATGAATTCCCATAAATCTAGATAAATAAGTGTCATAGTTTAGCCCCATCAAGCTCCCAAGATCTCACAGCCTCTCGCTCACTCCCTCACCAGTGGGACCGGGGAGAGAATCGAAAGGGTAAAAGCTGGAGAACTCGTGGGTTGAGATGAAGAGAGTTTAATAAGGAAAGAAAAAGCTGTGCACACAAGCAAGGCAAAACAAGGAATGAATTCACTGCTTGCCCAGTGCAGGTGTTCAGCCGTCTCCAGGGGAGCAGGGCTCCATCAAGTGCAGCAGTTACTTGGGAAGACAAACACCATCACTCCAAATATTCCCCCCTTATGTATTGTTGCAAAGTGACAGGACAGCAACCCTAAAAATTTTCAAGGATTTTAAATTAAAGATGTGTGTGGAAGGTTTGTTAATATGAATAAGTGTTGATTTCAATCCTAGAAAAACACTAGGATTTCTGTTATCTTACCCTCTAATGTCACAGCTGCCTATATTTTAAAATATGGCATCATTTCATAGTTTAAATTAGTATTTTAAATATTTTTTCATTGAATATTTTGTGTGCTTTTTATCAAGAGTTTCAAAGATATAAACAAAACCCACCTAAATAGAAAAGATTTTTTTCCTGCAAAGTTCATTTGTGTCTTTATGTCTTTCAATACAGCAACTGTTTGCTTCTAATTTTTCATTTTGAAGAGGCACTTTCTTGGAAAAATGACTTTTATTTGGCTAAAAATCTAAAATGTACAAATTACACCTGACCTTTGGCCTTAGGTGATAGCAAGGGGGTTGGATTCTATTCCCACCCTTCCTTCCCACCCAAGGAAAAAGAAAAATCCCTGAAGCATTACTCATTTTTTATACCCAGAAAGAGCATTTCTTATAACTAGGCTAAAGCTACTCAGTTGTGAAAAATGACACTGAGCATGACTGAAAGATGAATTCTCCTGAGAATAGGAAAAAGAAAAAGACAAAGAAAGAAGATTAAAAAAAAAAAAAAAAAAAAAAAAAAAAAAAAGTGTGTAGGAACTTTCCATGTCATGTATTTCTATTCTTTCATGGCCTGAAGCTACAAAGCGATGCTTGCATTTCAACAGAGAGCAGAGGACAGATTACTTAAGCTAAATATCACTTTTAACTTCCTTTAGGGGCCATCAGTTATAGTTGCCCGTAAATGTTTTGTAATAGGCAGGCTCATAAATCCAGGTGACAACCTCCCACTTTCAGCAGCTCTAGGAACAGGACACACTTGGAGTGGGTTTTAAAGCACATTGCCCGAGTAATTGCAGCAGGGTGATTTGGACTGTTATTCCTTTTCCTCTATTTCAACACTGGTCAAAGAAAATGCATTCTTAATGGAAACAATTTGTTTCTTCTAAGTGTTTTATAGCCAGAGACAACAAAGCACTTTTGACAGCTTTTGTATATAATCCTCCCTTAAAGCTCTTTATGCCCAAAGTGACAAACCTCAGTGCTCCAACTCTCACACCTAAACCTTATTATTATTATTATTATTATTATTATTTGCAAATCAACCTGATTTTCAGAAGGACTTCCAAGGCATTGTCAGGGGAACATCTTCAAAGAGGTCTCCAAGACGAACGTCGTGTCCAAGACTCTTTGTGACTCCTGAGTGCTGCCTGGTGCACATCCAGCTCCTCACTCTCTGAAGTGTGTATGAGTCTCTTTACCTCAGCAGTGTTATTTTCAATAATTATAAACTCCACATTGAGTCCTCTCAGCCTTTTCCTGAATTAAAAGTCCATTTGTGACCATCATAAACAGAAAGAGGAGAAAGAGGAATTGAAGGAAATGATAGTTTAGGCATGGGACTCAACAATAAAGCCACAATAAAGAAATACTATCTTTTTGTCTTTGTTTTGTGTTGTTGTATTCTGTGTTCCTCTCACATTTTTTAGCCTTTCCTACCTTTTTCAGACAAATTTCACTTCCAAATTAGGGTAAATATTAGGCTAGTCTTTGCCTGAGTGGCCACTCCTCCCCTTCTCTTCCCTCCCCT
The DNA here is from genome assembly GCA_013397775.1 of Eulacestoma nigropectus. Classification (NCBI taxonomy): domain Eukaryota; kingdom Metazoa; phylum Chordata; class Aves; order Passeriformes; genus Eulacestoma; species Eulacestoma nigropectus. The sequence goes on from VZTE01002392.1 coordinate 162,439, forward strand.
TCCTCCTTCCTTGCAGGGGGGAGAGGCAGAGTTTAATGAAATTCAGCTGAAATTGAAAATCCTCATTAGCCTCTGCTATCAGGTTGCTACATTTTTGTCACAGTGACTGAGTGCCTTCTGCTGTTACTATAGCAATTCTGCCCTTATTTACAAAAGTTAGGCACAAATTACTTAACTTTGTTCTCTATTACTGAGTCGATTATTGATGTAAACATCCAGGTGCACAAAGGCAAGAAGAGAAAAGACTCCAGAAAATTTCTATTAAAGATTTCCA
>VZTE01002392.1:164745-182301 GCA_013397775.1 Eulacestoma nigropectus
AAAAAAAGACAAAGAAGAGAAAATGCTTTTCTGCCTAGAAAAAATAGTGTGAAAAAGAAATATTGTTTAATTTATCATCATGGTCTTTTGTAGCTTTCAGCATCCAGCATACTTTATTTTCCAGAAATGGACTACAAATGAAGAGACTGGAATATGACTCTGTGATAAACAAAAGCATCAAACAGTAAATAGGGAAATGAGAGATAGAATTACAGGTGCAAAGCAATTATTACTGTGCCACAGCATTTCAGCTACTAACCATTTTATTCCTGCATATTCTATCAAAGGGATCAGCACTTGGCTTGCAGAGCCACTGCTGTTTTCAAGGTCTTTGCATTCATTAGAATTTAATATTGTGAGATTTTACTTTGCTTTGGTTTTTAACCTCTTTTATTCCATTTAACACATTATAGAAAAAAATTCTGTATTGAAACACTGCCTAGGAAAGAAAAATACACAGGAATATGATACACTTTATTGACTAGCTCTATTTTTTATTTTAAAATTATTTCTTTTCAGTCTCTAGGATGTCTCAATTTTTTTATATGTGAAGTTTGGGCAGAAATATCAAATTCTGAAAGGTTTAAAATACTTTTTTTTACAAGTAAACCTTAGAAAATACCATTTGAAATATAAATAGTGACCATTACTCAGGCTCAGACTCAAACTAAAGTTAAAAACACAGGAAATTTCCATCAAGAAAAATTACAAGGATCCACTTTGAATAAAGCATAGAACTGTAGTCATACCATGGTCACAGGTCATGCCTGAGACTTATTAGGTACCTTGGTATGAGGATTAGCTGTAACACAATAGAGCATATACTTGATCTCTAACATCACAGAAGGGGCTTTATATAAAGGGTGATTCACGCCACTGGGAGATAAACATCTCCAGAGACTCATCCCTCTGTCCTATTTCTCTCCACTGACAAAAAAATAAAAGAGCCTAGGGTGACCAGCTCAGATTTAGATCTCTAACCTTTAGATATCTCAGATGAGATAAGACAAATCCTACCCTTGAATTCCTGTGCTGTGAACAGTGATGGATCAGTCACAAAGGGGATGTACTAGGCAGAGTTGGTAGGGAAGGTGGGTGGACGGCAGGGTGGACAGCTGTGACCATCTGCCTGGCTCCTTGTCTGGGGTCCCAAACGTGAAGATGTGGACGAAGCGCCTCTGCCCTTATGGGGCTAGACCTTCCCTGAGTTTGGTTTGCTCAGCGATGCCAATGGCCCAATTTGTTCAATAATTAGGTAGGTCAAAATCAATGCATTTAGAAGAATCTATTGTATGTTCTGTAGCAATGAGGTTCTGCAGCGTAAAAGGCAATCTCTCACCTACGATTTTGTTTTGTTATCACTCTGCTGTACATCCAACCAGAGAGTGAAAAAAACAAAGATAAGAATTTACAACATTTTAGCAGAAACATAAATTTTGAGGATCTGCTTGAGATGACACAGCATTAGACTCAACTGACTATTCCTGTTCTGTGTTTGGTGGGTTTTAATCAAGTAAGAGGATTTCACCAAGTGCTCACCCTAAGGAAAGCTGCAGCAACCCTCTGATTCGCTCTACAGGGCAGTTATCCAATGTAAAATAATTTTAAAGTATATTCATTAGGATTGGGAATTTTGGGAGAGCAAATCTGGCAACTGAGACCTGCAAACCTGTCAGATTTTACTGTAGGTTAAAATTTAAACAACATTCTGACTACATTTCAAAAAATATGGTGAATGCCAGTGTCAATTTTATATTGCAAGTGCTGTGCCAGCTGTCTGTGATCATCTTTGCGTGTGTGAACATCAGAACAGGTCATGGGTGAAGGAGGGGATGGCACTGATGGGTCTCTGTTTTGTTGCTGAGCGGTTTTTGTGGTCACTTTGTGGCTATTTTTCCCCAAACAAAGCTTTTTGCTGCTTTTGAAGGCATTTGTAGTCTTTGTGCCATGCAGGCTGCAAGTGTCACACCGAAAGATTGATCAGTGCCTTGTGACACATATGTAACCTAATGAGCAAGAGTTTTGCTTTCATGATGAGAATGTGATGCTCCTTATGCCCCCAGGGAGCACACATGGCACTTGTGTCCTCAGCTTCATGGAGCTCTGGAGGAGACACTGCAGCCAGGAGAAATTCTGATGATTGATAGTTTTACTTTTCTAATGGGTCAGTGTCTTGGTTTGATGCTGGCTAAGAGCCAGGCACCCACGAAAAAAGCATCTACTTATTTTCCTCTGCTATAGCTGAGCAGAGGAGGAGGAATTGAAAACTTCATTTTCTTGAGTTAAGGATTATTGAAAAAAAAACACTCTAAGGCAAAACAGGTTTAAAACTAAAACAGTTTAAAGAAGATGTATTATTAACAGAATTAAAAGTTAAAAGGGTAATGAGAAACAAAGCAAACCTTCAGAACACCTTTTTTTCCCAGTCCCTCCCTCTTTCTACCGACCATGCAAGGAAACAAAACACGGGGTTTTGGTCAGTCTTTCACTTCTTAAAAATCTTTCTTCAGTATGCTCAAGAAAAAGAGTTTCTTCTGCTGTGCTGTGGGATGCTTCCCATGGGATACAGTTCTCTGCAAACTTTTCTAGCATGGTTTTAACTTCCACAAGCAGCAGTCCCACTGGAACCTGCTGCAATGTGAAATCCTCCCACAGGTCAAGCAGTCTTCCCACAACTGCCTAGCATGGGTCATTTTAGTTCCTGGGGTTTAGTCTTCTAAGGATGAGCTGTTCTAGTTTGGAAGCGAAGGCTCTCTTCCTCTGTCTCTGAAAGCAAGGGTCATCTCTCTCTGTTCGAGTTCCTCACTAGATTACAGCTTTTCAGTATCCACGTGCTCCAGCATGAGTACTCCCCTTCACGGGCTGGGCGTGGATCTCTGCACCCCCGCATGCACCTCATGAATTACAGGGAAACAGTTTGTTGTATCATAGTCCTCACCGTGGCTTGCAGGAGAGTCTCAGCTCTGGCACTTGGGGCACCTCTTCCCTCTCTTTCTTTTCACTGACCTCAGTGCTGCCATGTTGGTTCTGCTCATGTGTCCTCACTTTTCCTTTTCTCTGACTTGGAAGAAAGTTGGTGTCTGTAAGTTGCAGTTGAGAGGTTGATCTCGTTTGGGCTCTGCATTGAGGAATTGTTCGTCGTGTTTTCGCCGCTGGCTGCGTGGTCCCTGCTGGCTCCGCACAGCCGGCTCCGGCCTCAGGAGGGCCCCGGCCGCTCAGCCCCCAGCAGCCCCCGCTGGGATGGGTCCCGGAGGCAGCCTTACTGCCCCTTAGGAGAAGAAGATAGAGAACTCCCTGTGTTTTTTTCCTTTCTTAAATATGTCATCACAGAGGCGTTACCAGCTTGTCTAATTGGGCCAGTAACCTGCCCATTGTCAGAGCCTTCAGCAACTGGCACTGTGCCAGACATAGAAGTTTCGAGCAGCTTTTCTCCCGCCCCCACCAAAAACCAGATTGTGTTAAACCGATACAGTCAGCTGGTTATTTAACATTTATAACTTCTCTTATGACTACACAAACGTATACGGAAGCATAAAGTATCATGTATCTTCCAAGAGAATTCAGTCCTGCATGTAATCTGGAGTTTAGAGTCTTAGATGGTGTTGTAGTTGCTAGGAAATGGCAATATTAACTAAAGCACAAGAATGGTATTTATGCCAATAAAACCTAGCCTTCTGTTTTCCCTGACTCTGGCTAATAAGAGGAAATGGCCTCAAAGTGTGTCAGGGGATGTTTAATATGGATTAAAAAAATTATTCATGGAAAAGATTGTCAAGCATTGGAACAGGCTGCCCAGGGTAGTGTTGGAGTCACCATCCCTGGAGGTATTTAAGGATGTGGGTGTGGCACCTACGGATGCGGTGAACGCAGTGCTGCTGCGTTAGTGGCTCGGCTTGATGATCCTAGAGGACTTTCCCAACCTGAAAAGGACTTTCCCTCTCTGCACCTTCATCTTCACTTGTCCTTCCCAAATGGTTTGTTTTATCCCCCGTTCCAAAGAAAAAGGAGTGTGGGGTTGCTGCCATGCAGGTTTCAGGAAAGTCTTTGTCAGAGTCCCATTTAGGACATCAGTTATCCTCCATGCACAGAATTTTTTCTGCTAAACTCTCTAGAACCCCAACCTTCCTGTTACTTAAGTTCATGCCCTTGTCTTTTTAAGCACTTTAATGTTTAAACCGTTTTTCAGGTTTGCATACACTAGCACTAGCCTCCTCAGCTCTCCTTCTAGATGGGCCAAAGCCCAGTGAGAATTAAATCTGGCCAAGGATGTCAAGGATAACTCAGAAGGGCTTTCCAAATACATCAATAGCAAATGGAAAACAAAGGATAATGTGGGCCCATTAGTAAATGGAGAGGGGATCCTGGTAACAGAGGAGGCAGAGAAGGCAGAGTTATTGAATGCCTTCTTTGCATTGGTCTTCACTGACAAGACCAGACCTCAGGGATCTCTGGCCCAGGAGACCAGGGTAAGGGAATCTTGGAAGGAAGACTTGCCCTTGGTCAAGGAGGACTGCGTCAGAGAACACCTAGGCAAACACGACATCCTCAAGTCCATTGGACCTTGTAAGAGGCATCCATGAGCAGTGAGGGAGCTGAGGCTGCTCAGCTTTGACAAGAGACACAACTGAGAGGGGACCCCATCCCTGCCTGTCCCTGTCTGCAGGGAGGGCTCAGAGCAGGGCCCAGGCTCTGCTCCGGGGGCCCAGCAATGGCACCGGAGCAACGGGCAGGGACTGAGCCCAGGAATTTCCCCTGGACATGAGGCAGAACTTCTGTCCTGGGCAGTGACCGAGCCCTGAACAGATTGTCCAGAGAGGATGTGGAGTCTCCCTCCCTGGGGATATTCCAGAACCCTCTGGACACAGTCCTGTACTGTGTGCTCTGGGATGGCCCTGCTTGAGCAAGGAGGTTGGACCAAATGACCCCACTGTGGTCTTCAAAAAAATTGTGATTCTGTGATTCTTAATTTTTTTCTTAAAAAAAACTCAAATAAACATATGCAGTGAGATTATCTGGTAAACTGACACAGTGTCTTTATGAAAACTAATAATTGTTTCCCATATGCATCATAATTCTTTCTGGATTATTAATGGAAACATGTTACTTTTGTTTTGCTTAAGTAAGATTTAACACTTTGTTTTCATGTACTGAAGTTCTGAGCTGCAATGTAACTCACACATGAGAGTACTGAGATAAGTTTTAAACCTTTTTTTCTGGTTTTACAGAATGTTGGAAGTACGAGATATCTCCAATGGAACTAAATTTTTACATCTCTCTAAACAGATTGCTATTAATTGTCACTCTTTGAAAAGCTTTTTGGTTTGTTCAAGAGAGCCCTGAGCTGATCATTGCTAGTGATTGGGATGCTAACAGATGGGATCAATTATTCCAGTTCCCCTTGAGTTCTAATGCTGTCCCTGCTGGAACTGTCTTTGGTGTCTGCTGACAAGATAACACTGTAAGATATGAGTTTGGATGCTATAAATCAATTCTTACACAGTTAATTCCTTTTTTTCAAGTCTGGTCCCTGTAAATCTTAGATTTCTCTCTCTCTTTTTACTCAGTTTCAAAGGTAATTTTGCCCTAATAAGATTGCTAAAACAAGGCTCTAATTGTGTGCATTCCCAAGATATATACTCCAGACAGTCTGAAATAAGGTATAAAAATGGTATGTATTAACTCACACTTTCAAATTTAACTCAGTGGCTCTCATTTTGCTTTCAGGCTGATACTGCTGGATATTCATTCCTCTCTATTTATTATTTTTTTAATGAGGGACTGGGCTTTTTTTGCTAATAGCACTCCAAATGGAATTCCTTTTCTGCAATGAGAGCACGAAAAACAGGAGGAGAATATTGTTTTCATATTTCCATGTGAATTCACATCAAATACATTGTATATTTTGTATGTTCAATGGCACATGACATTTGTTTTCAGCCAATTTGTCCTTTTCCCAGCACTCAAAATAGCAGTCAAAAAACGTTGAACACTGAAATTGTAATCAGGATGAAAATTAAAAACACAGTTTTAATCTCTTATTTGTGTTTTATTCCCATTCAAAATCATAATTCCAAGAGAAAAATGTTTAGACGTCTGTGAATCAAACCTGAAGAAAAAGTTTGGCAAAAGCTTTGTGGTTTTGAAGCCAGGGCAGCAACTGATAGAGTGTTAAGCAGTCTACTAAGAAGAAAAACAAAGCAGAAATTATTGAGACATTACATGGCAAAGAATGGAGTTCTTGTCTTCCATCACATCTTGTAAAACCTCTAAAATCAGACAGAGATCATGCACTGTTTGTTTTACATCTGTCTTTCTGCCAGCAAATGTTTGCATTTTCAAGACTATTTCAATCTTATCATTTAAACTATAGCTCTTAATCCTTTTTTTTTTCCCAGTGTACTTGACAGGAGGACAATGATTTGTCTTTGCTACCTGACTATAAGATGAAGTGCCAGTGCTTAACATAAAACCCTTCAGTGCTTAGGCCAAATTACCGGTACCTCAACGAGGACAGGACCTAACTGTGAGAAGAGGATTTGACTGCTCTGCACCTATTTCAGAATAATACAATTAATCCCACTTTTTATTTTTTCCCTCACACTTTCCAAGCCGTTATCTTAGTTTTCTGGCTTATCAGCATCTAAGGCCTTTATATTCTGTAAGTTTTGCATTTTCTCTGTTGTGAATGAAACAAAAGTGGCTTCTTTGTCCTTCCCTCAAAGTAGATTTCCTCAAAACTGTGATAATAAACTCAGTGTATTGTCCTGAAATTGTCACATCATCACTTATGTATTTACCTTCTTCCAACTGACAATGAAGCGCATCAGAAACTAACAGGAAAAAGATAAAGAAGCTTTGGTTTACAGAGAATTTCCATTAAATCTGGTATCTAAACCAAGACATTTCAATGAATGGACTTCTGCAACAAAATGTGACATTTAATGAATTTCATTTTGTGTGTAGTGTATCACATCCTGTAGTATCTTGGGAAAAATTATTTTGGTAGAATAAGGCATTTCCAACATGTCCAACAATATTCATGCTGCAAATTTTAGAACTTTATAATTATTCACAAAAAGAATTAATTACCCTTTCCTTTTTCTTGGAGGAGACATGAGGACTAGAAAAGTGAAAACTGGAAAAATGTTATTTTTATTTCATATAAATAATATTGCCAATGAAAATGTTGGCTATAAGCAAGTGTGAACATTTTGGCAGCACAACTGTCTTGAAACAGTCAACACCCAGCCAGACTTTCATGGCTCTTGTGAGTCAAATGCAAAGTCATTATGACTATAATCCTTATTGTGAGAAAGGACAAAAAGCATGAATCTACCATAGTGCACCTTGATGAACTGCAAAGGTGGAGGTCTTATACTAATTAAAAAAAGGAAAGGTACTCTTATAACCAAGGCAGATAAATGTGTTTGTTTGTCAGATGCATCTCCTCAACTCCTTGTGTGAACTAATGATGCTGTCTGGAAGCAGCATTCATTGTATGCAATAGTAATTTGAGACTAATCCTTATTTTTCTCAGACATATTCATCATTTTCCCTTGAGCTGGAGCCAAGCAAACCTTGTGCTCTGACCTTGGTACAACAGGCCATAGTTGTAATCAGATTCAAAGATGACTGAAAACTTTGGGGTTTTTGGGTAAGCTTTGGGGGAAGAGTTCTCTCCTAAGGAATCCAACAGTATTCCAGCTGGTCGATGAGAAACTTCATCTCTGGAGAAGAGCAAAGTTAAGGAAATGGAACAAACTGAATCAGGACCCAAATGGCATTTCAAGGTGACTTAAACACACGATGGTCATCTCAGTCACATTGTAACCGAAATAGATAATCAGAGTGAAATAATATGAATAACTAATCACCTTAAATTCAGAACCTGATCTTTGAACTGAAGCAGGCTTATATATAACCATCTATGTTGTAACTAAACACACTTATATATAAATATATATAAGAATTTTAACCTGAAATAAAGGATTTCATTAGCATTGCTGTTTGATTCTGTTTTGTTTCATGTCTCTGCCAACCTCTACGGCTAATTTCTCCCAGGAAATAAGTGAGAATGATAGAAAATAAGTCTATCAAAATTTTAAAAGGAGTCACCTACTCCATCTCTTTGCAGCTCTTTACATCTCTTTTCATGTATTAAAAAAATACATTTTACGTGTCTAGTTGCTTAAACCAAGGCTCATGTAAGCATTTTCCGAAACAATAAACAAAAAATACATTCTATATCTCTGTAACCATGATCTACCACTTGAACAGATGTGGCCAAGAAACTTCTTTCACTTCTTACCACCAGAATTTTTATCACTAGAAATGTCCAGTTCCACTTTTGACGTGCCATTATCAAACTCATAATCTAATCTGGCAGCTCCTACATCAGTTTACTTTTTCACCTACCTTTGGGATTGTTTAAGTTGTGTTCATAGTGTTTCGTTCCTTTTACCACAGGAATTAAGAAAGAGAAAACATTCCCTGTAAATGCCAATTTTGCTTTGCTGTAGGAAGCAATATAAGGAGTTGAGGCTGCCTGAGTTGGTCATCTCACTTTGGACATGGGTGCCAGGACCACCAAATCACAACTGTTGCTTCTGGTGTTGGCCTTAGTCAGTTTAGTGAAGTGCCTTTTGTCAATGTTAATTGTTATTTGGGTAGCATGCAAAAAAAAAAAATCACTGATCTAAAACAAAGAATTACACAAGAAGATGCAAAAACCCCCAAAGACTGGCAAAAGGCCTGGAATCAGAAGCCAAATAGACAGAAAAGGCTGAGGTAACCAAGGGCTAAGGGACAGCTGCTTTAGACACACCAGGTATGAAAGCCAGAGAGAAAAATGTATTAATTGCATTGGAATACAGATAAGAGTTGAAGACAAAATTTTAACTTGATTTAAATGGAAGCGTGTACAACAAGAAATACTATTCCACCTTATTTTAAGAATTTCCCATTTCATTTTAGAGGGATGAATAAATAATACAGATCAAACATCTCCTTCTGTTGTCTGAAGAAATGACAAAACCAAAAAATAAAGGAAAAGGAATTGAGTTGTTTAACATGTAAATGAAATTATTTTCTTAGCCTGTACTAAATACTCTTTCAGCCTTAAGTCTGGGGTGAAGAGAAATGCCAGAGAGGTGGGGGATGAGACTTTTTTTTTCTTATGTTTACTGTAGAGTAGATAGTTTTGGAAATTTTTAAGAAGATTTGAAATGGAAGACTGAATGAAAGCAGTCACAGGAAAGGAAATGCTGCCTACTTTTGGTCCCATATATGTGGGTTGATATCCAAATACTCTATGGGTAAAACTGGGAGAAGGCAAAGGTTAGAATTGACTTAGTAATGGTAATGTCAAGTATTTTACCACAAGGCATTTCATGGAGCATTCAATTATTTTTTTTCTTTTGTGTGGAAGAGAATTCATTGCTATTTTTGTTAGAGTCTATCCTGTTTTTTCATTTGAAATGTCCTTTATTTTTTTTTTTCATTATCTATAATGAATTGTAGGGATATTGAAAGCATATTTTTCAAAAGCTCCTGATGCAGCAGTAAAATTAAACCCACAGATAATGCCTTCCACTGGATCCCAACTAGGCTATTCTAAAAGGTGGGATGTTGGTGATTGGGGATTTACTTGGAATACCCATGGCCAGCTACACCACTTGTTTGATCAATAGTGTTACACTTTGTCCATGTCCTGGAGATTCAAGCTGTGTCTTTGTTCCTTAATCCTAAATGAGAGTTTGATTCTCCTGTCTTTCCTTCTATTAGTTCATTATATGTAAAGCTAAATCTGGCCATGTTGCTCTCTTTCTTTTCCCGTAATCTGTGAGCAACAATATCTGGTTTTCCAATGTATCTCTATCTCAGACAACCTTATAGTTATTGTTACTGGAATTGCCTGTCGCTGAACTCAGCTGTTTGGAGTAAGATTTATCCCAACAAGCTTTAGGCACATAAAAGTCTGGTGTGTAGTCTAATTTCTAATTGGCAAAGAGATGAAAGTACCTCCAAAAGCGATTTATCCCACCTCGCATGCCTGTCTCTGGATGGGTTGAGACATCCTCAGGAAATGACTATTCCTTTCAATTTCTTTTAACTACATGGCTGGGGTTGAATATTACCACGACAGCGCTTACTAGGAAGAAAAGTCTTCCACAGGAAAATTACCTGCCAGCTGGCGATGGCACTGGGGTATAACAGATTGTCACACAGGAAAGTGGAGCGTTTCAGGACAGTGCAATGCACTGCAGGCTCCAAGGGTTAACTGCACACCATGAATTGATATTTGCAAGCGAAGAAGCCTGTGTTGACTTCTGGGCTGAGCAAGACTGGAGAAATGAAACTTATTAAACAACCTTAATTTTTCCTGCTGTCAATTAGAACAGGATGTCTATCCTCAGAAGAGCAGATTCCAGACTTCTTCTTTTGGAACTTTTCTGTGGTTTTTCTCCACATTTCAAATTTTTTAAAAACAATAAATCATACTTTTTAAGGTTATTTTTTACGGATTTATTTTTCTGTGGACAATGCAGGCCGTGTCCTTAAAGTACTTAATAGAGGGCACTGGGAAATTAAGAGAAATACTTACATTATAATGGTCTAACACTAGAAGTGTTGAGATAGAAATGTAAAAAATGCAGATGCAGATAAAAGGACTACTGACTTCCAGAGTGAATGTCTGAAAATGTTGCCTGGATAACGAGGTTTCCGTCATTTTGTAAAGGATAAATTGATCACTGAATGTGCAAAGAGAGCCTGAAATTATGAGACAGTGCTAAAAACGTAGAAGTTGTTTCACAGACAAGAAAAAATATGGGCTATTTCCAGAAAGGGAACACAATGGTTTTACAGGAGCTCTGAGATTCCTGCTGGCAGTAAGCTGAGCATCTCACCACAGTGGTCCTGTGGAAAAAGCAGAGTCTAGGATTCTGCAAAACTGCAGTATCGAAATCTGGTTAGTAGATCACTCTCTGTGTGATGAGCAAAAGTGAAAGAGGGATAAGCAAGCTTTACCCTTTCGAGGCTCAACATGGGAGTTGTTCTCCATACTGGCTAATCTGGAGTTTGTGTAACCACAGACTGGCCTGAAGAATTATTTCTAAACTTTCTGCCAGAAATTCTAAGTAGGTGTGTCTTCAATACAGCTACACAAAGGACTAGGACCACATGGAGTATGGTGTGCAAAAAAAAAAAAATAATTGAAAAATGTGGTTTAAATAAATGCTCTTTATGTCCTTATGAGGCATCCTTGTAGTGTGTCCTGCTGAGACTGTAGATTGGATGTTTAACTTTCCATGAATCATGGGAGTGAAAATCTCCAGGGAGAAAAATTCCTGGCAATACAGAATCTCAGACTCATTTGGGTTGGAAAAGAACTCTGAGACCATCAAGACCAACCTGTGACCTATCCCCACCTTGTCACTCAGTCCAGAGCACTGAGTGCCATGTCCAGTCATTCCTTGGACACCTCCAGAGATGGGGACTCCACCACCTCCCTGGGCAGCCCATTCCAGTGTTCAAGCACCCTTTCCATGAAGAAATTTCTCCTGATGTCTGGCCTGAACCTCCCCTGGTCCAGCTTGAGGCCGTTTCCTCCAGTCCTGTCCCTTGTTCCCTGGGAGCAGAGCCTGACCCCCACACGGCTGCACCCTCCTGTCAGGGAGTTGTGCAGAGCCAGAAGGTCCCCTCTGAGCCTCCTTTTCTCCAGGCTGAGCCCCCTCAGATCCCTCAGCTTCTGCTCATAGGATTTACCCTCAGACCCTTCCCCAACTTGGCTGCCTATGAAGCCCTGGTCTCTGGCAGCACCTCTCTTTGTTTGCCTGAATGCCCCTAGAAGGGTCCTGTAGACACATGGGCTCAAAGAGATGCCAATAAATCTCTAAACATCCAGGGACAGTACTGATTTTACAGAATATGTAGCTTATAAGGGCATACTCAGTTACCTTTGAATAAAATTTTTTGGAATTACAAGTTGTGGGTTTCATATGCTGACATTTAGGGCCCACAGGGAAATTTAATAGCTGACAGGGCTCCCCTAGTCAAAAGATATGGCAAAAATGACTGACAGGGATAGCATTAACATTCCCAGTTTCCCCCATCCTTACAGACACAGAGATGTATTGGTATGGGCCCTGGAAAAGAAATATGTTGCAGCCTATGGAAACAATCAACCACCATATATTTTGCAAGTATTTTATAACATATATTACACAGCATTTGTCACAAGTCCCTTGCACTGTAGCCAGAACACACAGTAAAGGAAAAGGAAAATATATTAACTTTCAAGGAGTTATTTTCCCATAATTGTCTAGTCTCAGACGAAGTCTCAATCAGATAAAACCAACCAAATGCTCCATTGATCAAAGTCTCTCCAAGAGGCAGTGCTATATTCAACATTGATCTCCCATTGATTTAGTGCTATTTAAACAAGGCCAAATTTAAGCTAGCATTTTCAGAGAGATAATCAAGAACAGAACCAAGTTTATTGGGCCTCTTAATAAATTATGGTGAATTGAAGAACTCTGCTAACCAAAGCCAGCTGTATTCCTGTTAAAAATAAGCCCAGAAATTGTGTCAGACTAGACACTGGTAAGATGTTCCAAACATATTTTAAGCAATTTAGCTCTTATTCAGTGTTGAAAACTTTGGTTATATTTCCATGAAAACATTTTTTTTTTCTTTTTTTCCCCGTCGGAACATGAGACAACAAAAACGTATGTAGTGCAATATACACAGAAAAATGGTGGAGTTAGACATCTGTTCTCCTGTACCTCCTCCATAAATATAAAGCATCAGATAATAGAAACCAATTCATGTGATGTACTGTAAGTCAGGTACTATTAGAGTCAAAGTTTGCTGTCTGCCCTAGCAAATACTTGCAATAATCTGTAGCCTAATACACTGTAAACCATGGTAATAGATAAGAAGAAAGCCATGATTGCCTCTTACAAGTAGTATCCACTGTTTATTTGAATTATTTTGGAAGCAATAAGGAAAGATTTTCCTATCCCATCACAATCCAAGGAGTGATTTACATTTCAACCTGTGCAAATTGAGCAAAATTAATATCTAGTACAAAAAAAAAAAAAAAAAGAAGTAATGGTCTGGAGAAATCAGAGCCTTTCAGAAGTATTTCCCTAATAACTCAGCCTTTATAATAGTGATAAACCAAAAACAAGAGGGAAAAGAATGAAAAATGTTTGTTTTCCTTTCCACCAATTAAATTTGAGGGAAGAAGAACAACATGTTTAGACTCAGTTTCTAAACCAGATATCCACAGAGACCAGCACCAACAGCTGGCAAATATTGGAATTGGGACTTTATGGTTCAGTAGCCTTGAGGAGTCTTCTCCTGGCACTGCACTGGCACCCCAGGAATTTACCCAACATTTCCAATACACTGGCAGGTAAGCAAAACACTAACAGAGCAGAAAGCTGCTAATGCAGCACACTCCAACTAACTCTGAATTTTACAGCCAAACCTTTCCAGTGTAGCCTGAACTGCTTCCATTTATTGGTAGATGGAGATCTATTTTTCTAAGAATTTATAAAAGATACTGCTTTGCACAAAACCCACAACAATACCAGATATACAAAACACTTAGTGATGTTTTTGATTATATCAGACACAAACTATCAACACTAAAAATCTTAGGAATCTCTGAACAAAAAAGCAGTCTTCAAGAACAAATTGCACATAACTAAACTCCAACTCTTCTACATTTTATTGACACATTGTTTTAATTATCCTTCTTTTTCCCCACCTTCATTTCTTATGTCTTCTCTAAATTTATGTATTCCCATTTCAGCTCTTCAATATGCAAAACTTGTAGCATGTGCTTTGCTGAAATTTAGACAATTTTCATCAATGTTTTTTTGCTTGTACTGATTTGAAAATGAACATGTTGAGCAGTTCTAGTACATTTCTCAGCTGGGATTCCATTTTTATGAGTCCACTTTGATTAGATATTTCTGAATGGTTGGTGCTATATTCTCTTATTCTTGTATTTTTAATTTAGCTGCAATTAGGTTCACAAGGCAGATATTTCCTTCATTCTCCATCAGTCTCTTCAGACTGTGTCTCACAAACTCTCAACATGAGCAAAATAGGAAAAGGTTAATATATATAAAATTATGGTGGAACTGATTTGGGGGGCTATAGCAAGAAAAGAGCTACATTTTTTAATTAATTAAGTGAAAAGCAAGGGTACAACAGGAAGGAGATTATTTTCTTCTCCTTGGTCTGTAAATCCAAATGACAGTAAACAGCATTCTTGGTACAATTCTCTTCCATGAGATTTCACAAAACTATGAAGGCTCAGGGATGCAGAATCTCTCTTTCTCATAATATCTTTCTTCCTAACTTTACACAGGATAGGAAATAGATTCTGCCAAGTTTTGGTGTAGTCACATCACTTTGCACAATTGTAAAAACAACACTCTTAATTATCCATTTAATTAGGTCTCTTTTTTTTTTTTTGCCCTCTACAAACGGGGACACGTGGCTGACAAGAAAAGCCAAAATACAATACAAAATGCCAGTCAAAACACTTCCTAATATGAATAGGGAAAATACCATAATTATTTCTACTTAACGTTCCAACTCAAGTTTACAAATTAAAAATAAATAATCAGGAAATTCAGCTGAAAATCCAGAGATATGTGAGTGGATCTGGAGGATTCTTCCTTGCTCATTGCCCAGTGGTGCTGTTGACCATTCACACATGTTTTTGGATGGAGACCCTAACCTCTTTTGATGCATAGTCTCATGAAATCACGTTTGGACTAGTTCTGCTAAGTATTGCAATAGGACTTCTCAACAGGTGTGACTATGTTTAATTCTCTAGAAGATATTTTTATCTTAAGTCGAGCCAGTAAGTGAAGAGAATACTTTAAGTGTGATGATATGATTTATATATCACAGTTTCAAAGGTTTTAAACTGATAGCTGTTTATTTTCGGTTACATCTGGTTTCGATAAAGGTCATGTAAAGTCTGTTGCTGTTAAGCAAAGAGCAAAAGTGATGTCTTTGTGCTAGAAAAGCTCCCCAAACTTGTGTAAAGTGCTATGAAGCATGGCCAGAGCACCATGGTCTGGAAAGACACAGCTCTGAGAAGAGCCCTCACTCTGCTCTCCACTGTTCAGTAATCACAAAGCATCTGGGACCATTTACAACATCCATTACCGGATGCAGTACTAGTAACTCAAGATATTTAACCAAAATGATAAATCAAAATTGTTTAACCTTCACAAGAGAGAGAGTGTGTTGCTATTCAATCTTTCTATGACTATGTACATCATAAAAAGTTGAAACTTTCTGAAGTTGATACTTGCCATCTCCTTTCCCTGTCCAGCTAGGGCTAGCTTTTTTCCCTCTCCCTTTTGGAACAGAGGGTTTCAATGTTTTCCTTGCCTTTTATTGGTTGGATTTTTGGGGTTTTTTTGAAACTTGAAGTCCTCCAACCCAGTCCCAGTAGAGAGACAGCACGGACTTTTGTATGGCAGAAATTCTCTGGTCTGGTTGACAAGCTGGAGATCAGTGAAAGGTTGAACCTAATAGGATGTTGAATTGCCAACAGAGGTCATTCAAGGCAACTAATCTTGTCAGAAAGCTTATTTGCAATTAAGATTATCTCTGCATTTGACTGCTAATTTTGCTGATGACATTCACCTTGCATTATTGGAATAGGGAGGCCAGCACAAACACTGAGCTGAAATCTGTATGTAATCCCCTAAATAAACACAATTTGCATCTCAGTCTTTTTAAGGGAGATCAATTCACTGGTTTGAGGGGATTAAGGTTTTTTGGGTTGTACAGTGTGGGCTGCTGTGTTTCGTTCTGGCTACTTCCACAGTATTGTGCAAACCACATGTGACAAGGATTCTTGGTGCCCACATTTGCCTGGTTGTTTGCAGGTGTTTAACAAATTCTGATTCACTTATGAATTCTTACTGCAGTTTATTAACTTTGTCAGGAAGATGACAAGGCAAGGCAAATTCATTCAAGCAGATATAAAATTTTTTTTTTAAAGAAAATGAGTTTTTTCTTGCCCTCTCTCACTTGTCAAAACCCATAGATTTTAGAGAAATTTGGGGAAAAAAAATAATATATATATAAATAAGTTAGAATAATTGGTTGATTTGGAGATAACTGGAAAACTATCCCCATTGTTTCTACTTTATAACCTGGAATATCCTTACCATGACAACCATTTCATATTCAACAAAAATGTAGTCTTAGCAGGTGATGGAATATGCAAAAATGGACATTTCTAAGTATTTTATTTTCGTATGCCACTAGATTGATTTTCTCTTTTTTGCTTGATTCCAAACATATTTTTTTATGAATTATGTATATAAAAAAGAATGAGTAGCTCTTGTGAAAAAAATCCTAAAATAAATTGTTGTTGTTAGTGACCTCCTCTGTTTTCCTATTTCTAATTTTGATATTGGAGGTGAAATGCTGAATTTTTAAATGTTTAGTCTTGTCTTCATCTGCTGTGTGGCTATAGTGTGTCATCTGCTTCTGAGCAAGGCTTGACACGTGACCTTGCTTGAAAAACTTGTAAATTTGATAGCCAAAACAAACAGCTGATTTGAGAACACAAAGATAATATGGAAGTTAAGGAGTCACAGATTGGTAGCTTCTCTTTATTTTTATTTTAAGTAGAAAAAAATCAGGTCTACTCTTATAGTTCCTAGGCATTCTTTTAAGGACGGTATAGAGGTAAGAAGGACATTGAAATTATTCACAGTCAATGAATAAAGCAAAATAGGTGGCCATCGAGCTAGAATAGCCTGAGACTCCACAGGATAAATTTTAAATTTATTGTCCCAGATGAGGTCATACCAAATTCATAGAACTGATACAGGTGATCCTAGCAGGGTATTTACCTTACCACCCTGAATAAACCACTTTCTTCTCAGTAGTGTTATTGATCTTGTATCTTGGAAAAAGCCTCAAAAAAGAAAAAAAAAGAAAAAAAAAGCTCTCTTGGACTTGACATAGAATAATTACTTTTAATAACCAATGTAAATCATCATAGGTTCTTGATTCAATATAGTGACTTCTGATTTACTTTGCCTGATTGATGGGAGAATCAGACCAATTGCATTTGCACTTTAAAAGGCCAGTGGTTTCATTTTCATAAGCAAAATAGAGGGATTCTTATGAAGCAGCTGTATTTCTTTATTTGTGGGTGTTTGTGAGGAGACACGAGAAACTGTACAAATGTTGAAGTGTAAACCAGTCTGATGGATTGCTGGTGTAGAGTGCCCTTAATGTGAGATGTTCAGCTTTGCATCTCCCCCGCTCATATGTTACCACTAACTTGGTTTTATGCTTCATTATTAATCTGTAAACTGTCTGAAGAACAACAGGAGATGAATGTCCAGGCTGAAATGGGCGGGGGCAGTCATTGATCAAACCACTCGAGACAGTTCCTATCGATTTCTTGGAGATATGCATCCGTACATGTCTGCAATAATATAGGAATGCGCTCTACAACACAAACCAAAAAAAAAAAAAAAAAAAAAAAAAAAA